>ML776707.1:968207-995799 GCA_009831015.1 Picea engelmannii | reverse complement strand
CGCAGGGGTGCGGAATTTCAATTACAAAAATTTAGTGCTGGGACATCAAAAGGCCCAAGTAGAACAAATACATGTCTGGAACATAGATAAGGGCTTCATGGTACATGAGTTGACCCCTGTGCTGCATAGGCGGTCAACAGGATCCATTCCACACAGGTTGGCTTTGGTTCCATTGCATTCCAACGATTTTCGTAATTTTGAGTTATTATGGGTCATATTTTAATTAATTTCACTAAGTTCATTTTGGGCATAATACTTGGAGAAACCTCTTATTGTAATAGCTCATCGGAATCGGGAGGAAGAGCACTACAGGATTAGATGATGAGAAGTGACTTTCAGTGGCCGAAGAAGCCATAGGGACGAATAAATCACTTTTTAGAGGCAAAAAGGTCAATTAATTAATAAAGTAATTTAATTAAAGAATAATAAAAATAAAGTAAAAGTCACTTGGAGTGAAAAGGTGAACAAGGGGGATAAAAAAGAGATAGGGGCCTCTATTCTCTCATTATGTTGATTATCATTTTGATGTCCAGCTTCTTGCTAGAGAGCCCATGATACTTGGGGGTTTTGACTGAACAAACCCTAGAGATCAGTTCGGTGGTGAAAGATCTCACCTTTCCTAATCCAAGCTTGGCCAAGGAGGTGAAAGATTCCTCCCTCACCATTCTACATCAATTCAGATTCATTGCAGGAGCCACTTGTGCAAGCAGGGCGCAGGTTGAGAAGTTTATCTGTAGAGAGGGCACACCACTCAGCCAAGGGAGATTCGATTTGGTCTTAGGAGGTTGGGCTTGGACCAGATCTCAATTGGGGACTGTTGGCCATCATCAGGGAAAACCTTTTGGCACTTGTGGGGGGTTTACAACCTCCATATTTATTTATTTTGATGGTTGGGCGAATTTCATGAAGGAGAGCGCATTGGGGGTTTGAGATCCCATGATTTATGAATAGATTTGTCATCTACAACCATGGGATCTTCACATATGAGTTAACCATCATCAAATCTCCAAGTTGTAGCCATTTCCCGAAGGTTTTACATCAACTTTAATTGTGCATATTTCAGCAGGGCAAATTTCAGCAGGAGGACACATTTCTTGGTATGGTAAAATTGATTTTGGAGCATTATATCAGCCATTTTGGGCAGCCAGCCATCATTAAGGGACCCTTGAGGAGGATTACTTTTGATATTTCCTTGCATTTTGAGGGCATTACAACCCTGTTTTGTAGTTGTTATATGTTGATATTATGGTAGCTGCGGGAGGTATTAACTTCCACGTGTAACCATGACAAGAATAGATTATTCCGGGAAGCAAGAAGAAACCCTAAAGCATTGAACATAACCCTAGAAGACAAGTCGACTAAAGGAAATATTTAATATTGAGTTTTTAGCCTCCAGAATGAGAAGTCGGCCCAGACAGCTAAGGAGAAGCAGTATAAATACAGGACGCTAGAGCTCATTTGATATACACAGCTCACAACTGCAGAAATGTAAGAGTGCGTACTGCAAAAACTGAGTAAGTGCGCAAGTCTTGAGAGTAGCTGCAGCTGCAGCTACTGCAACCTGTATTCTCGGTTTAGGCTTGGACTTTCTATTGGTTATGGTTTGGACTTTCTGCCTTGTGTGCTAGCTCTGGAGAGAAGTATGTTACATTGATTGGCTATTAGGCCTAGGGTTTGCTTCTAGAATTATTCTTTGTCAAGGTTAAGGAGCTCGGGGGTGGCTTCGGCCTATGGTTGGGTGACAATATAGCTTGGACTTTCTATTGGTTATGGTTTGGACTTTCTGCCTTGTGTGCTAGCTCTGGAGAGAAGTATGTTACATTGATTGGCTATTAGGCCTAGGGTTTGCTTCTAGAATTATTCTTTGTCAAGGTTAAGGAGCTCGGGGGTGGCTTCGGCCTATGGTTGGGTGACAATATTGCTATATTGTCTATGGTTAAACGAGCACACCTATTATTTTTAACATTATATTCCTTGGATCAGATCTGGAAATTACTTCTATGTACAGCCATAAATTCTCAATAAATAAGCAAGGATTTTGAAGGTATTTGTGCTTTCCAAGTTATGACTCTTGGTATCATTTCATGTATTCATGTGGTATGTTTTTTACGAGTATTTTATTCTATTCTTAATCAATATAATTAGGAAAACATGCTAAAATATAAAACTACAGCCAATGCATGCAAACTGTTTGTCAAAATGTCCCAATGAGACAAATTGTCATGAACAGGACAGCAAAGAAATAAACATTACAGCAGATCTTTGGGGGTTATAAGGAGGTTATAACCCATCCTATTGACCTTCTAAACTCATCAAAAACCTTCCTTGAAGTTTGGACAGCAAGAAGCATTGTTTAGTCAAGGTTGTTGAGCAAACACATTAAAGTGTTTGACGAAAGTCTCAACCACACAGATCTGATTTATATATCAGATTTGGTTGGGAACATTACAAGTTAGAAATACATAAAGTCTCTCTTGATATTGGACAAGGGCACGGAAAGTCTCGCTTGAGATTGGACAAGGGTTAGCTTAGGGTCTGTTTTCGTTTGGGGAGTATTATTATATATATATATATATATATATATATATCCTATTAATTATATTTATATAAGTTATAATTAAGTAATATATTATATATTATAATCAACTATATATATATATATATATATTTTTTACAGAAACTGGGTAAAATATATATTAAAAATCCGTGAAAAAACGCAGGCAGAGAATATAGTTTTGGTTACAAAATTTGCAGAAATCAAAATGCTCCCGCCTGAATCCTCCAAGAAGGAAATGGAGATCAGGGGTGGCGCTAACTAGAACACTAAAGCCTGTTTGTGTAACGATGGTAAAAACCATGTAGAAAGTGCCTAATAACAGCATGAAAAAACAGTGCATACATTTACATTCTGTTCTGGTCCGGTGCAGTGGAGTCTGCCTCTGTTGGAGGCCACAGGTTGAGGTCCAGTTGAGCGTGCGGTCCTGGAGAGGAGGCCTCATCTGAGATGTAGGTGTTCGTGGAGGGAGTGGGTGACGCTGGCCCGACTGCGAATTTGAGCGCTTCTATCTGCTGTCTGAGCGCTTCACACTCGTCCCTATTTCGCTGTTGCTCGCTCCTATGCTGGATGGTAATTTCTGTGATCGAGAGAACTTGGGTAGAGAGAGCCCTAAGCTGCAATTGAAGAGTCTGGGCAATGCTTACCAACTCTTCATGCTCCTCCACTGGAACCGTTCTTGGTGGTTGCCTGTTCATCTTGGCTGAATTCCTTGCTTTCCCCAATTGAAGAAACCAGATACCAGTGCGCTTACGAGGAGTAGTCTCAGCTCTGTTCTTCGCAGGAATGATCTTGCCAAACAAGTGGACCGCTCCTGATATGATATGCTCCCTCCTCTTCATTTGATTCAAGGAACTTAACCATTTTCCCAAGATTTGCCACGAATTCGAGCCATGATCGCTTCTGATGCTGGGATCCTTCACCTCGCCTGGAATTAATGCCCTATACATTCTGGACGTCATCCTGAGCATGTTCGCCTCGCTCTAGTTTTCTCTTCCACACCCCGGAGTTGTCCAAGGTACACCGAAGAGACTTCCCAAGCTTGGGGAGGGAAAGAAAGGAGGATGCAGGTTGCGGATTGGGGAGGAGTGTGTGGCGAGGAGTCTAGATGTAAGGTGGGGGGGGCGTGTGGAAGGGACGTGTGGAGGGGGTAAGTGGAGGTGGGGGGGGGGCGTGTGGAGGAGGCAGGTGGAGGTGGCATGCTAGGCCACGTGCTGAGGTGAGAGGGAGGATGAGTGGGAGACGCACTATGGACGGAAGGGCGAACGGTCTAGAACCTGACCACCACCGTGGCCTAGCTGGTGTGCTGAGTGGGCTGAGGAGCTGTCTGTCGGGTGCTTAGAGTCATGGGATTGGTGTGAAGAGAGAAATTCCGTTGACAACCAACGAGCCTTGCTCGAGACCAATTGCCAGGTTCGCTTGAGCGTCCGCCAGGTGATTGTTCCGTCTGAGGATGTGAAAAAGAGGGTTATTGTGGAAGAGCTTGATCATTACTGCAATTCTTTGAAGAATGGCTTTTAAGTGTAAATTTGGGGGGTGGGACCTGTTGCGAGCATGCCCTATGATTATCTCGGAGTCCCTAATCACTGAAAGGGATTGTATGTTCCTGCTTTTGGCGAGATGAAGCCCTTGATACAGAGCATAGGCTTCAACTTGGTTATTTGTGGCGATGCTCAGATTCCAATGGAAAGATAGAACTTGTTTTCCTCGTGGGCAGATGATCACCCCTCCTGCTCCTGCCACCCTGGGGTTTCCTTTTGAGGCTCCGTCGAAATAAAGGATGTGTTTCTGTTGCTTGTTGCGCCAACAAAGGTAATCAATATCTTCATGAAGCTGCCAGGTGGATCTAGAAGGAGGAGGAAGAGGAGAAGTGGGGGAAGGGGGGAGGAAAAAGGAGCTGATCCAGTCCGATTCGATAGTTGAGGTGGGGGTAAAAGGGAAATATTTGAATTTGGAAAGAAAAACTTCTGCAAGGAGGCCTACAACTTTTTTGGCTACTAGATCAGGGGGGAGCGAAGGTTGGAGAAGATGATTTGGTTTCTGGTGAGCCAAATTTTCCAGCAAATGAACTTGGGTAAGGCTTTGAATAGGGCTTTGAAGAGAGGGTTTCTAAAGGTACCCCGATATCGGGAGGCCCAATCTGAAAAGAGTTCTCTGGGCTGGATCAACCATTTGATTCTCGGATGGAGGCTTTGAAGAGTTGTTTTCCACACCGTGATAGTGAACGGGCAAAGAAGGAAGATGTGTTGAGATGTTTCCGATGCCTTGCCACATAGTTCACATCTGAGGGGCCCATACATATTTCTTGTCAATAGATTTTCTCCTGTTAGCAGTTTACCATGGGCTAGAATCCAGCAAAAGGAATTTACTTTGGGTGGACTATCGTTGGTCCAAAGAGAATTCCACATTTTATCTTTTGGGAGGAGGGTTGTTTGGGAGAGGAGTTGCGAGTACCCTTGCTTGACAGAGTAATTTCCATTTCCCCAACCTCGCTGGTCTTTTAAGGTGATATGTATGGGGCACAACCTTTTAACAGAGTTTGTATCTGATGCGCTGCATCTTGAAGATTGCTTGGAATGTTTGGCAAGTTCCATCCTATCCAGTCTCCAGTATCTGTGTTCCAGGAGGAAATGTCCGAGATATGCTTTTTTCCTTGCATATCAAGCCAATTGATGATCGGTCTTAGATGCATATGGTGCCAGAGAGGTTGCTTTCCCATGGTACTATCTGCTCCTATGAGAATCTTTCGTCCATTTCCAGGTATCCAGGTGAGCTGGTTTTGAATGAGAGGGATGGAGGCAGAGAAGAGCTTCCCTATTGGGGATCCTCTGTTCAAAGAGTGACGCTGATCTAAACACCTGAGCCTGTCCCCAACTAGATATTTTTGTTTTAAAACTTGCTTCCACCAATCGTTCCTTCCCAAAACAAGGTTCCATAGAATTTTTGCTCCCATTGCTATGTTGGTAAGCGCTAGATCCTTGATGCCCAAACCCCCATTTTCCTTGGGTTGCTTTACTATGTCCCATTTTATTAGGTGGAATTTTTTCTTATCTGTTTTCCCCCCTTCCTAGAGAAAACGCCGTAGAAGGCTGGAAATTGAAGACTTGACAGTTTGTGGAGCAAGTAGAGAGGAGAATTGGAAGATGGGGAGAGCAGAAAGGACAGATTTTATCAACACTATACGTCCTACCAAGTTGAGCCAAAAGGCTCCCTAGTGGTCCAATTTGTTTTTGAGCTTTTCAAGAGTTTGAGTCCAGGCTGAGTTTGGGAGAGAATTGAGACAAATAGGGATGCCGAGATATCTGAAGGTTTGCCATTTTTCAATAAGAGGAAAGCGGAAGACATTTGCTATTAGCCGAGCAGTTCTTAGAGGCATGTTCCAAGCGTAAACATTTGATTTGGCACTGTTTATGAGAGCTCCCGAGGCTTGTGTGAAGTTTTCTAGGGCAGTTTTGAATCTCTTGGCCATGACAATGGAGGCTCCTCCAACGAGGAGAGTGTCATCAACAAATTGGGAGTGGTTTATTCTCTTCGCCCCTCGAGCTATTTTGATGCCTGGAATGACTTTGGAGGTTCGGTCTTTTTCCAGTTGTCTGCCCATAGTTTCGGCCATGATTATATAAAGGAGGGGGGATAGCGGACAACCTTGTCTTAGCCCTCTAGAGCTTTTGAAGAAGCTTGTCGGGCGTCCATTGATTAGAGGGGCTATCCACAGAGAGGAGATACAAGCTGAGACCCAAGCTGTGAAGCCAAGGCTAAAACCAAATTTCTTCAGAACTGCAAGCAAAAAGGAGTGCCTTACCCTGTCAAAGGCGTTGGCCATATCAATTTTAATAATCATTCCTTGGTCTCCTCTATCCCTGCTAGAGTGGATTGCTTCTTGCACCAGTTTAATGTTGTCGATCATTTGTCTTTTTTCCACGAAGCCACTTTGGTTTGGGGAGATGAGTTTATGAAGGAGAGGTTTGATTCTATTGGCTATGATTTTAGTTATGAGCTTATAAGAAACATTGCACAGGGAGATGGGTCTAAATCTGGAGAAGGAGGATGGGTTCAAATTCTTTGGGATAAGAGCCAAAAAAGTGGAATTTGTATTACCCCCCAACTTTGTGGATTTCTGAACATATTGTATCATCCTCAGGAGATCTCTTTTTATTATATGCCAGCATTTTTGGTAAAAATGCGCACTGAAACCATCTGGTCCTGGAGCTTTGTTTGGATGAAGCTGGAACAAGGTCTCATGAAGCTCTTTTTCTGTAACTTTTTGATTGATCTTGCTGTTGTCCTCTTGATTAACAATGCTCGCGATGTTGAGCAATAGATTCTCTTGGATGTTGATATCTGTAGTGCCGTCTTCAACTAGAAGTCTTTCAAAGTGGAGTTTGGCTTCTGCTTGAATTTGATGGAAGTCGTTTGTTTTTGTGCCATCTTCTTTTGTGATTTCCTTCACTTTGTTCCTCCAGAGCCTAGCTTTAGTTTGTCTTTGAAAGAATTTTGTATTTCTGTCTCCTGAAGTTAACCAAAGGCTTCTTGATTTAAGCCTCCAAGTTTCCTCTTCCTCATGGAGGATTTTTTGATATTCCATGAAGTTTTGTTGCTCTTTGAGGAGAAGTGGATGGGTGATAGGTCCCTCTTCCAACTCTATTCTGTTTTCTTCCATTTCCTTGGTTATCCTGTCCTTTGCTTCTTGTTCTTTTTCTCTGTTCCTCTTCACCCAGTGCTTTAGGGCCGTCTTGACTCCTTTTAATTTCTGCTCCCAAATGTAGTTTGGAGAGCCTTGAATCCAACAGTCCTAGGCATCTGAGACGATGTTAAAAAAACAGGGCGCTGAAACCCACAAGGGGTTCAATCGGAAGGGGATGGGTCCAGGGTTGTCGGGGGGGGAAAGGGTGAGGGTGATAGGTCTGTGATCAGAACCAGTCTAGGGTAGAATGCGAGAGAAAGGTAGAAAGGCATCTTCTAGGAAGGAACTGCTTACAAGAAATTGATCTAGACGAGCAGTGATGTGCCCCGGTCCGAGTCTTCTATTTGACCAAGTGAAGTGACCATTAGAGGGCTTTACATCTAGAAGGTGAAAGGAGGATATTAGATCCTCGAGATGTTCACGAGAGGGGTCCTGTACTAGAGATCCCCCTTTTTTTTCCTTTTGATGGAGAGTAGTGTTGAAGTCTCCAACTATTATGAGATCTTTGGGGTCAAGAGTATCTTTGAAGCTTTGGAGGGAGGACCAACATTCAATTTTTTCCTGGTATAAAGCAGGCATATAAACATTGATGAAGGTCAGAGTCTTACTGTTGGTAGATGCAGGAGTGAAGTTTTAACCCAGTGTGTCGTGGACTGCCTGGATTGTAGAGAGAAGAAATTAGGATTCCAAAGGGTGCAAATTTCCCTCGAGGCTCCTTTTGCGCTGACTGCTGTGCCTTTGCATGTTCGCTAGATGTAACAACTGTCCTGAAGGATTTCAATATCCTTCCTTTTTGTCTCCTAGAGCAGGAGGACTTGCGGATTTTCTGCTTTAATAAGATCGTGTATTAGCGAGAGCTTGTGTCGACTCCCTAGTCCTTTGCAATTCCAGGAGATCGCTTTTATCATTTAGTAGGTTTAGGGTTTCCCCCTTTATGGGGGTTGGGTCCGCTCTGGTTCTTGGTCTACCTTGTTTCCTTCCTGGTATGCTGGTCCAAGGTTGATTGTTTCCCAAGTTCGATTTCCTTCCTAGTCGAAGCTTCTCTTTTATGCAGGTTTGTCTTTCTACCCACTTTTTTGATAGGGGAGGCGAGTGAATCAGACTCTGAGTTTTCTCCCGAGCTTTGATCTAGATCGTCCTCCTCAGGATGAGAGGCCTGATGAGAAGGAGAAGGCTGAGCGGCGGTTGGGGTCAGCGACTCAGGGGGATGGGTTAAAGGGGGGGATGGGTGCAAGGGGGGCGACTCCTCTCTAGGAGGATCTTGGATCAGGATTTGTCCAGAAGGAGCAAGATCAGGCGTGGTATTAGGCGGGGGGGGGGGCGTGAGGATGGCTTTAGTGTTCACGTCGTGCCTTTGCTGCTTTTTCTTTTCGGGTTGCTGCCATTGTTCAGCTTCTTCAGTTGGGCTTTCAAGGGGTGATTTAGGGCAATACTTCGCAAAATGACCATACTCATGACAGATTTTGCATTTGAAGGGCAGTTGTTCGTAATCAACTTGTTGCAGGTAATTCCATTTATCGAGGGTGAGATTGATAGCTTCAGGTAGGCCTTTTTCTAGATCCACTTCTACATAGATGCGCGCACAGGCTTGAAGGCCATCTTTAGGTTCTGCACGATCTATGAACTTCCCAAGTGTGTTTCCTATAAATCGGATAGTTTCATTATTCCAGCAATGCAGAGGGAGGAAAGGGAGGTGAACCCAGACAGGAACAACATTAGGAATATCATTTTCGGGGTTAAAATCAAGAGTCCAACTATTGAGGTACATACCCCTGGAGCCCATGAAATACAGTCTGCTTCTGAATATGAGATCTCTATCTACTTTGTTTTCGAAAGGAAAAGCGAAGAAGCCTCTTCTGCAGAGGAAATGCGAGAGGTTACCTTTTAGATGGGATTTCCAGTTCTTGTCGATCCAGATCGCCATAGCCCGCAGTGATGGCCAGATGCCCGTGAATTGTCCTATGAGTGCTTGTTCAACAAATTTGAGGGCGAGAGCTCTTGAGGTTCCTTGGACCTGTACCGAAGGGATCTCATCCAACTTTTTCACAAACTTTGGGGGGGTTTGTTTACTCGTCTTGGGAAGTGAGGCAATGAGGGATGCGAAGGCTGTCGCATCTTTGGAAGAGTTGGAGGGAGAGGGATCGGGGGGCCCTGAGGTCTCTCTAGGAGAGGGGGGCATGCGTGCAGGGGAAGAGAGGGCAGGGCCTCAGACGTATCAGTTATTGTATATAAGTTATATATTATTAATTATATTTATATAAGTTATAATCAAGTTATATATTATAATTAACTATTAATTTATGTAATTTTTTTTTCCTTGGAATAGAGCCTAGGGAAGCGCACTGGGCACTTCCCCTCATTTCGAGGATGGTACCCATGGTAAACCAGATTTTGTAGAAAGACGAGGCTTTTTTCAATAGCTTGCTCATTTAAGAGCTCAACATGTCACTTGCGGGAATTTAACTTGGGTGGGGGGAAAACACCCCTCAGCACAACCACTTGGGCTAAACCCAATTGACTGCAAGAATTGTTTTTATATTCTATTGTAAAGAAATATACATATTCCGTTCCATTAAAGGACTGTTCAAAAGAACACTATCTTTTACAATACTATCCATACTTCCATATCTGTTTCCTGACAAAAAATCTTACTTTTCTTCTATACATGTAACTTACTAATGCATTTACAACTTCTTCATTCTTTTCCGCACAAAATTATAAATGAAAAGTCCTGTCCCCAAGGGATTGCCCATCAAAAAGCCCCTAAAAACTAAAAGTTCCATCGTGTAGCTCAGGTGCCTCTTTTGAAAGATTGTCATCTGCCCCGTTAAGCTCTCAGTAGATATGGCTGCATGAATACCATTCCAGTATTGAAAGGAAGGACCGGATCTGTGCCTTATGTGTGATTATTCCCACCACATGAAGTTCTCCTTTGCCTGTAACCAGTCAACCACAATCTTGGAGTCTCCCAAGAGTTGAATTTTATTAATTTATATAAGTTATGTATTATTTATTATAATTAAGTTATATAAATTATATATTATAATTATTATATATTACTAATTAAGTTATAAAAGTTATGTATTGTATATACAAGTATTGTTAATTATAAGGATTATAAATATATATAATATTTATAAGTTATATATTTAAAAATGTCCACTGAGACCAATTAGTCTATCAGACCTTAAGAAGGTAAGAAGATTACTTCGATTTCTTTAAAATTGTATTTCTATGCTCAAAAAGCATTGAGAGAAGTGTTCCAAGATCACTATAGTTTCGATGCGGAGGTTAGGAAGGTCTGTAATGTGACAAATATTGTTCAATTGGGATCTAATATGGCTATAGGTAGGGAAATCTAGGAGGAAGTGTTTTTCGTCTTCTACCCTCTTAGTGTCACAAAGATGATAGATTCTTTCATCCCAAGGTGTTTTGGGAATTGTCCAATGCCCAGTTTCATTATGTATCTCGTGAGAGTTTGTCCTTATTTTAGCAATGTTGATTTTCTTCTTTGCGCTTCTCAAAACTGAGAGGTACTTTTGATCTTCTAAATTAGGGTTGACCGTCTCCTTGTAGTATCTTAATTTCCTTTTATCCACAAATTCTTTATCACACCACATGTTCTCCTTAAATTTAGAAGTGATAATATTTGTAATATTATCGGTATTTTGCATGATGGCTTCTTCTTGTATTCCCCAATGATTTATCCAAGATTTGGCATCTTTATGCCATCCCCACTTGAGCTGGTGGTGGTTTTGGCTAGAGTTTGAAGCAATTTTGGGGAGCCTCTTGTCATCCATGTTGTTTATATTGTTCTCGTAAGTTAGGTATTTAATCATAGCAATGCTCTCAATGGGGGAAAGGCTTCCTTCTATGAGGATAGGATAGGGTGTATTTCCCTTAATTTTGAGATTATTTGTATTGTTTGCACTTGCCGTTTCCTCGCCATATCCAGATCTAGGCTTTTCAAATAACTGATGAATTCAGGTCCGTAGATATGAATCCTAGTATCTTAGCTGAAAGCACATGAAGAAAAACATATGGGAAGGAGTAGTTATGGCAAGCAAGTAAGTGTTTTTAATTCAGGTTTCAGCCCTCGCAAGGGTTATGCTGTGGGCCATGACAATTTGCAAGAAAATATTGTCTCCTTACAAGCTGCTGGATGAAATATTGCATGCTCTGTAAGAGAAAGTGTCGGCTCAACAAAGGCTTCACTGGGGAAACTTGTAGGACATATTCAATTGACGTAGTATGAAGCACCATGGAAGTATTCTTCATGTTCAACCCTTTTATTTCCATAGTTTCATTCTTTTCGTTCTATGTGGTTTTGGTATACTATATTTTCCACACTATTAGTGCATTAAAACAATAGTTAAGGGAAAAAGCTAGAGCAATACTATTGGGCCTAGAAATCCTAACTAGTGAACAAAATGTCAGTGGAGATGATTACATCAACCAAAGCTTGATGCCTCCTCATTACCTAGGAAGAAGAATATAGGCATCATTAAGGTAAGAAGTTCTATAGAAACCTTCAATATAATTGCATGATCTAGTGTAAAAGGTGACAGTCATTGGTCAAATCCTGTTTTAACTTGTATGTTCTAATCATTTTATATGTAGCATGGAGTTTTGGGGATATGGGGTTGTGGGACAGGCCTCAGGGACAATTGGAAGGTATCCCCCGATTTCTATGGGATGATTGGATCTATGATGTCCCGTTCCCAAGAGTAGGCCAACATGGAGTGACTTAGTAGTTTATGTGTTCCTGTAGACTATAGTCAGGCACAAACATGGAACAAGATGGAGGAATAAGGGTGATTTGGTGGTTAAGTGAGGAATTAAGCCAAAAAGCATAGGAAAAGTCACTTAAGCCTAAGTCAACGAAGAATTAGAACGAAAAGGTGCTAAAGGGGGACTTAATTAATTAATTACTCACCTTAGGAGGAAAAGCGCCTAGCTTAAGTGATGTCAATGGTGAATTAGATCGGGAAGAGTATAACGGGAGGAATTCGACCTAATTCCTCATTATGTTATGATTTGATGTTGAGATATTTGCAGAGGAGGAAATCGACCCCCTTGTTGTTTTGTGGATTTCTTGAGGAAACCACCACCATTGATCGGTTTCGATGTTGAGAGACACACCCTAGCCTATCGGAGATACCATCCAAGTATTTCACCGTGCATTACAGTATCCAGTTCAGTAATTGCACAACTCATCTAGTGAGGGCGCAAGTGTTGGAGAGAGGGTTTGTGCGACTGCTTGAGATAGTTCAAATTTGGACGATTCCTTCCGACCCATTAGAGAGCTAGCCAGGGCGCACCTATTGAGCCACTTGTCGTCAGTTTCCGACGGTGGAATCTCCCAGAAAGCAGAAAACAGTCATTTAGGGCACAACTCTTGAGGAGGCACATTTGTAGTTCTAGGGGACATTTCAGAGCAGATCTGAGGAATCCCTTCCGACCCATTACAAAGGAGACCAGGGCGATCGTTTTGAGCTATACATCGTCAGATTCCGCCGATGGAATCACTAGGGCGCACTCATTGAGCCCAGGGGGTGCACAAACCCCCAGGGGGTGACCAAACCCCCAGGGGGTGACATCTGGAGCTTCAGAGGTCAGATCTTTAGTCTGACAGTCATCAGGATCAGTCTAGAGGCCATGGCACATCTTTTGAGACAATTTCCAGCTCATTTCGAACTGTATCGCTATCAGGGCGAGTTTTCCGGATTCTACAGCAGTTACCGTGAGTTGCCAAACTGCTTTTTGCCTATCTATCCGTGCATGTGCAGACCAGCACCGATTCTTCTGATCACGGATATTTCTTATCAGTTGACGTGTATTCCAGTGACAATCCATGAGATCTAACTGACGATTTTTATATCTGCTTCCAATTATTATTGTATTCCCTGCCTTTTCCGCATTATATATATATATATATATATATATATATATATCAGTGAGCTGTGTTGTCTTTATTTCCAATGCATTGTCGTACACTGCTAAAACACATAGTAAACTGGAAAACACATGCGAAAATCACCAAGCATGTTCACAAAGTAACTCAAATGCATTCAGAAACCCCCAGAGTATCAGATTTCAGTGGCAAAACCATAGTTCAGCAGTAGATATCTAGATCAGCTGGATCAGGGATATTTAAGGATCGGTATGAAAAAAATATTTAAAAAATTAGGAATTAAATATGCAAAAGCCTAAAACAATGGTGTTGTTAAATAGATAAAGTAAAGTAGAAATTTCAAGTGTAAATAACTTAAAAAAATAATCAATGATCATATCGAACAATTCTCCTGAAAGATATACGAAGGTCCAATATCATTCATGATTCCATAAAATGTTAAAAGTCAAATAGTCATGTATTAATTAACAATAAAAAATCAGTATGTAAATGAAAATAGCAAAATGCAGCTAGCTGCTGAATATTTGAAGTTTCTTCCACTTGATGCTGTCAAATGTGTTGGGCTGAAGCATGAACACCGCTGAAAAATATTGCCTTCCAAGGCTTCAAAACTTAGAATATATCATTCCAAGGCTCTCCACGGCTTCTCACATGCTTGCTATTCTAATTCTGTGTTTTAAACTGTAGCTGGCAGCCAATGTAAAGGAGAAAATACCTAAAACTTGGTTAAGTTAGCGATTACTCTGTAAGGTTTAAACTTTAGTGTGTTAGGGAGTTATCTAGAGTTACTTTCGGGGTTCATTTTATGATTTTTTGTTAAATTAAATTTTGACCAAACTGGTGCCGACGATGTGTTGATTTTGATAGGGGATGCCCAGACATTCTCAGGAGGACATTTGAGGAAGATTTGACTTTTCCTTGTGACACTAAGGATGACCCCCAAACACCCCATTTTCATCTGGAAATATCTATAACATCCCTTACTGGGAAACATTAGGTTGCCTGTTGCCCTCTTGCTCCCCGGTGTCAAGGAAACGTTTTGGGCGCATCACCTGTGCAGTACAGATCATTATCATTCAAAACTTCTTGATGAGGGAATACGTGGAATTGTCTCCCATCTATTTTCACCATACTTTATCATGTAGAATATGAATGTATAGACTGCTTGATCTGTAATGGTAACATATTTTCTTGGATAAGAACAGGGTAAGGCATGGTGCATTTGATTCTAGTATAACAAAATTTTGAACTTGCTTTTTCTCCCTTGATCATTTGAAATAATTGCCAAAGTTCACATCCACATAGAGAATTTGGTGTCATGAAGGTGTCTATATATATATATATTTATTTATTTCATGCCATCCCCAGAATTGTGTCAATCTAGATTTCTTTTCATTCGAACAGAAGCTCTACATCCTCCACTGATTCTTGTCTCCTATAACTCAATTTTAGTAAGTGACTGGGACCAACGAAAAATAAATTTTAATTTATATTTTCAATTCCATATACCTGTACTGAAGAATACTTGGGGGTTTCTAAAATGCAAGCCACTTTGTTGTAATAATTAATCCAGTTATTGCAATCTACAGTTTGTTAGATATAAAAGCTTCATCATTTTAAATACGTTTCTGGACTCAGCACTGTTTACCAACTGATGTTATTCTCTTTGCAGTGTTGGACGTGTGAACCCAGAGCTCTATGTCTTAGGCGCAGGGACATGGTCTGAACCGAGCAGTATTCCTAATGGTGACTCTAGTGCCTGTTTGAATATCCAAAGATGGATGGAACACTATTTAGATGTTATGTGTATCAATAGTTGGCAAGTAAGTATATTACCTTTAGGTATCATGTGTGTTTATTAATAGATCGTCCTTGAAAGACTGCCAGTTATTAATAGAAATATCCTTTTCCTTAACTGAGGGTTTTGTCATCCCTTGAACCTAGAGTGGAAATTGTGTAGCCTTTTGGCAATAAAGCTCACACCTGGGTTTGCTGAGCTTAGTATTTGCTATAGGCCATGGATACTGGTGACTAAGGTTTTAAAGCTATGCATGGGTCTTCTTGAAAAAGGATGGGAATTTGAAGATCTTATTGGAATCTTTCATTATACTAGTCTGATGGTCTCCAGAGATGTAAAGTCAAGTGAAATAAACTATAAAAATCTGCCTCATCTCTTAACAGTTTGTAATTGGCGAAAGTCTTACCTAGTCTGTGTTGATATAGCAATAGATCTGAATATATGCAGAACAAGTTAGAAATTTAATATAAGAATTTACGGTACATGCATTCATAGAGATGATGGTAGAGAGGAAATAAATAATTGACTTTATTGTTAATGTTGCAACGATAGATATCTCACACACCCTTACATCATGTCTCATTATATTTATATTATCCTTAAGTGGTTAAGTGGTTTAACCACCTAACCCCTAACCACAACTAAATGTTACATCGGTCACTTTTTTTTTTCAACGTGAAAAAATACGCTTTATATTCAGAAGGATATAAAAGTATACAAGTCTGTAATAACAAGTCTAAACAGCGGGGAAATACAAGCATTTTGCCGAAGATCAAACATTCTACACAAAACAAAAGGGAGAAACTAGTCTCATCATGTCCAGAAACAATCCCATGGATGGCTGCTCGCATGTCCAATCTTTCAAAGATTGATCCTCGAGGTGGGACCCTCGTTACCTTCTTCCCATCTCGTATAGAGTATGTGTCCCGAGGGCAGAGTGAGTGCTTTTTTTGAAAGTATATCAGCCTCCATATTATCCTTTCTGTAGATGTGGGTGAAAGTGATATGATTGAGCAGCTGGGTCGCTTCTCGAGTTCTCTCTTTCCAGCTCATCAAGTCCGCAACATGGAAGTCAGCATATCCGTTCAGCCAGTCAATAGTGATCTTGGAGTCATCAAGCAGTAAAAGCTCACTTATATGTAGTCGACTTGCCAAAATACACGACGCCCATGCTCCCATGAGTTCAGCTTTCATATTGGATCCTTGCCCGCAGTTTAGTGTCCACCGGTAACACGTCTGAGGGTTTATGGTTATCTTACCACCAGCTCCGCAGTGTAAACCTTCATGTTGAGCCGCTCCATCGAAACAGGCCACTACTCTATCAAAAGGAACTGTGAAGGCAGGTCTGCAAGGTGTTGAAATTGACCATTAAATAAACATTTTTTCTCCTAAATTTTATTGGTGTGTTAGTATTGCGACACCCCCCCTTAACACAAACATAATATTTCTAAGATTCACTCAACCCAAAAGTTCAAAATATTGCAACTTGGGAATTTTAATTAAAAGAAATACAAGATAACTACAAATTGTGAAGACAACATATGGGTCTACCACGATTCACCGGGTAGCGAACTACAATGCTCATTGGTTCTCTAGGGTGGAATATACCTGCATATTACAATATGAGCTAGATCAGTAAATGAGGAAACCCTAGATAGGGTTGAGTCACATAGCTAAGCTCAAAGAAAGATACTCACAATAACACCATATGATATTATCAATGAATAACTGGTGCACTTATTACAAAGGAGTTTACCTCCTTATATATCATTGTTCATTAAGCAAATCATTTCCACTTATGAATGTGGGATAGATTGCTTTACACAAAAAATGAACATTAACATATTCTAAAGTCATAAAGTGACTTTATTACATAGTAAGCCGTATATCTCTAGTACTGCAAACTTTGCTCATTGCATGAGGTAGAGATTGAGGAGCACATTATTTTTATGGGCCCTGTCTACTGTGAGAATAGAGGCAGGTTCCATTGTTTCTACGGGGGCTTGGGCAGATCCTTATCAATCGTTTTTAGATTTTTTGACTAGTGGTGCCTTGCCTTGTACGTTAGAGAGACATTTGATCTTAGGCAATGCCGACTTCAAATCTCTTTCACAGTAGCTGCATAGATTATCTCCTCCTTTCACTTGGTCTGGGACACGATGGGGGTAAAGCATTTGACAACCATTCAGTTGAACAGCACTAGGACTGGCTGACATTGTTCTATAGCCTATGCCACTTGAGTTCCAGACTCTCCCATGTTGAGGGCTTCTAGGGGGGCTAGATTTTCTCAGGAACATCACCCCTACAAAACACCTGCTCAAAGATGCCTTACTAGCTTCTTCCCTAGTATTAGGAAATCTTTGATCTGTTAGCACACTTTTTCACCCTGCAATCAGATCTGATATAATGTAAAATCAGTGATGAAAAAGGGGCTAATTCAAGGAGAGAAAGCCCTAAGTGTTACCGGCAAACCTCCCTTCCGTTCGGGTTGGTGCATGCCAACCTTAGGGGGGAGTCCCTAGGTACCTCACTGCTGATTTGAAGTCTGATTTTCTGCAATTAAACACAAAAAAACAGCAGCCAAAAGTGCCTTGGACAGCGTGTAAAACTGTGCAAGACGTTGGGAAAATGATAGTATATTTCACTTGGAAGGATCCCTGCAGTGTTAGCAGGAGAAAACATGAATAGAAAGAGGAAAAGAAAGCACACTTAAAATATCGAAATTAATCACAAGAAGAAGCTATGAGCTACTAATCAATGCACAAAGTAAAGACACAATACCGACAAGAAACAAAAGCTCAATACAAACACAACACTTCTTTATTAATGGCTTGCCAAAGGGCTGATTGTACCATGGAAGACAAGCACAAGAACCGGTACAATGGCTATCTTTGCACATAGAACTAGAAGCTAGGAGCTAGAGAAGAAGAATGAGAGAAGAGAGAGAGAGAGAGTATGTATGCTGCTGCCGCCAAAATCCGACCTCTAACAATGAAGCCAACACTCCAATATATAAACGCTTGAGGGTGCACTACCTAACTAAGCACAAGAGGGCGCACATGTGGACAAAGAAGGAAAGTTATTGAGGTAAGGCGCATGGGGAGGAGAACATGAGTGACTAAATGCGCATGGGGGGGGAGATAGGGTTAAGTGAACACATGGGAGAGTTGAAGAGATGATATAAGGCATAGTAAAGGAGAGTTGCACCCTAATTTTTAGGGAGGAGGGCGCATGAGAGGAAGAGCAAGTAAAAATGGAAGCTCACATGTGCGGGAAAGAGAGGGTAAGGATGCACATTAGTAAGCTGTGCGCTAGGAAATAAGAGAGGGGGAGTGAGAGGTATGGCACATGTGAGGAATGGTGGGTATGAGGAGGGATGCACCACACATGTGAGGGATAAGAGGGAGTAGAGGGGCACACATGGGAAAGAAGGATAGATAATAAGGGAGGAAGGGATGCACTTGGGTTTAAAGAAGGATGCTAGCGCATGGAGGGAAGAATAATAGGAAGATTGTGCCTGAGGAAAGCTAATAATGGAGGAGGGGAATTATGCGCATGCTAATTGAGTGAATGTGCCCTATTTTATAGGGAATTAATGCACATGAGTGAGAAATAAAGGTTTTAATGCACGAAAAGTGGTATATATGACAAGTGAAGGAAAAGGCTTTAATTAGCCCAAACATGCCTGTTATCGCACAGTTTGTAGTTAAGGTAAAAGAAGGATGAAAGGAAGGCAAACTGGCGTAACTGAGACTATCCCACCACTGTCACCTCAATGGGATAACTCTTTCTATTTAGGGAGGTAAGGCCTAGGGGAGATGTCCTCGGTGACCTAGGGTTTTGAGAAGGCAAAGGCTTGAAAGGTTAAGTATAATATTCCCCCCTCACAAGTCACCACTGATCAGAAAGTTTCGGTTAATCAACGAATAAAGATAAGTAATAACCAAAAAGTGTACCTGCCTGAGACAAAGCAACAAAGAAACTATGCATATGCAAGATCACTTGCTTGGTTAGTACTTCATGTAATCATGGACTTCTGATAATAGCAATTGATAAACAATATTAATGAAACGATGTAAAATTAACATGTCACTTCAAAATAAATGCTAATGGCAATCAATGTAACAATATCAATACTAGAAACAACGCCTTAGCCAATCATTCAATTGCTTTAAAGATAAGTCAATGCTGCAATGTATAAAGATAACTCAAGTAGATGATAGCAACCATAGGGTTAGTTATTGTTAGTCTAAGCTAGGGTTAGAAAGATCAGTAATTGTTCAAAGTATTTGGATATGTGTATGATCAAGGTGCTCAGACAATGGAGGTCTTAGATCAGTGCTTTATTAGGGCAAATGGAGTAAAAAAGGGCTACAAATGTTGAAGGGCCGTGATGATAGTGATAGGGCTAGAGACAAGAGGGTTTGATGTTGAAGTGTTGCTAAAGCAAGGCTTCAACAAGTCAAACCCTAGGGGAGACGGCTCACTAAGGTGTATATGACCTAGGCCTTAGTGCATCTTCCTCCTTCTCTAGCTCAAAAGACAAATTTAAACGGCTAGCTTGAGCAAGAAATGATATCGCTGAAGACAAGAGGGTTAAATGTTGAGGTGTTGCTAAAGCAAGGCCTCAACAATGAAATCCTAGGGGGGAAAGGCTCACTAAGGTGTAGAGACCCTAAGCCTTAGTGTTTTCTCCTCCTTCAGCTCATTGACAAGAATAAAACGGCTATCTTGAGTGATAGATGCTATGGCTAAGGACAAGAGAGTTTGATGATGAAGTGTTGCTAAGGCAAGGCTTCATCAATTAGACCCTAGGGAAAACAACTCACTAAGGTGTAGAAACCCTAGGCCTTAGTGCGTTTTCTCCTTCCTTGGCTCAAAGACAAGATAAAAAACGGCTAGGCTAGAAGAATAGAATTAGAGTGTTGCTATGGCAAGGCTCTATCTAACTTCAACAGAATCAAATGGCTCTTTAACTTAGTAGGGACATGAGACAAGGACACCAACATGTGCTTGTCACCTAGGGTTTAATGCAACAAATTATAATAACAAAATGCAAGTAAACAATACCATAACCATTCAAATAGGAAGTGTTTTGCAGAAATTCACTTACATTTATCAAGAATTCATATAGCCATACCCTAGCTGTAAACCTTCCACCAAGAAAATTGCCCAAAATCACCAAAAAGAAGCTTCCTTCAACAAGTGCGCCACAATTTCAGCCAATAACCCTAAGAGGGACGAAAATTTCAGACCTCACCAAGTGGTGAGTGAAAGATGATGATAAAAAGAGAGTTTTGCTCTCTCACTTATACAATACAAATGACCTTAATTAAATTTTAGGTCATTAAAAGGCCGACAAGGCCAAAATACCAAAATAACACTGTTTTACATTCAAATGACATAAGAAAACACTAATCAAGCAAATAATGAGACGTCATGCCCTTTCTAGGGTGACGTTAGCCCTTTTTAGGGCAACATAGGCCTCCTGGAGCAAGACGTTAGCCCTCCTTGGGCTTCTCCAAGCTGCCACACGTGCCAAACAGGCCTCAACTGCCTCCCAAAGCTCCCACATCACTGAATGACGTCATAGGATGTCCTGGGTGATGTCATGGTCTTCCAAGGCCAACGTCCTAGTGGAAAGGGCACAACCCCCCTGGATAGGGCTCTGCCAGGGTGCCTTTGTGGAACGTCCTCCGTTTCTCCGGTGCAAACCCCTCTGTCCTGTCTCTGCCCCCTGCTGGGGTATCAACATCCATCTGGTGGGCTCTTCAGCCCCATGGAGGTCTGAACTAATCATCTCCCCATGTGTACCTGTCCAATATGGTACCTGTCCGTCGGGTATGATCCTGCACATCAACAGATATGCCCTCCATGGGCTCATAAGTCATAGGAATTATAGCAATGTCAATCACATCCAATCATCAATTTTATTAAACATGTGCATAAAACCCTTTCTACCCAGTCCAATGCTTAAAGACATTATACAAATCTGCAAGGCAAGTTTGGAGGAAGTGATAGGGCGTCCTATTGGGCAAGTTTCCCCTGGAAATGTGATGTTTCCGAAAGGGATCAAATCCAAGCCATGTTAATGGATGAGGTGGATAAGGGATGTCCTGACAATGGGTGCAGTGATAGCAGGGAAATGTAAGGCTTACGTGTGGGTGCCTTTGTAGAAGGCGAGCTGCACCTGTCCTGGATGCAAATGTTTCCAAGCCCATTTATGCCTTTTATTCTTCATTCTTTTATTGCTTTTTCTTTCAAGAATCTAATCAAGGGACACTGCCCTGGCGTGGTGACCAGTGGTGGCAATGTTACCCACAAGTACTTTCATGGAAATGAGAAGGCTGGCTCGTGATGAGACCCCCTTTCTCTTGGCCATGCAACCAAGAGCCACTACCCTGGAGTTGCTATTGTATTAGGTTATATCTTCTATTGTGTTTACTGTAACCCTTCATCTACTTTCCTCATTTATACATACATATTCTAAACTGGTTTTCCCCGGGGGGGGGTTTGTCCAGGGTCATGTTGACCAAAAATACCTGTGTCTACAAATGCATGATATTAGTTCTTAGATCTGTTCATATTCAGCAGTGAACGATGTATTAGGTGTGTTGTGTTTATTTGAGTTGCATGTACTAATTTTCTGTGACAAAAACAACATGTGAGAGCACCCAAATTGAGAACATAACCATAACAAATCAGCTTGAAAGTTTTGGACTGTTGGCTGTTATAAAACAGCAGAAAACTAATTAATACACAGCTGAAACTTAGAGCCTTTCTTTGGTCAAAGACAGACCAAGAAGGCAAGTTGATAGGACTTAGAATTTTCACAAAAACAACCACAAACTGGTCCTGTACTTGTCTTCGATGGAAACCAACCTTTGGCTGACAGAAGTGCTCAACTTGAGTAAATCTTTGAATGCTAGCCAAAATGGACTATGCTGGCTCTTAACCCTCTGGATTTTCAAGGGTGAAAAATCCAGGGGTTAGTATGACCTTGGGTGTTAGGACTGCCTCTATTTCTTTAGTCTCTACCTCAACAATTGACAAGAGCGTTTTGATGCCACCTAGGATTTCTCCCCGAGGCCCTATCAGCCAAGGCCACTTATTAGATAAATCCCCTATATAATATCTCACCTCTTATCAGCTGGCCATAATCTTCTTTCTTTGAAGGTAGAGTTAGGTTGGGCTCACCTTGACTATCTATTAAAGTGATCATACCAACCTCTTTATCCTTTGCTGAAAGTCTTTTAGAGATAATAATAAACAACTAGCTTTTATCAATTCTTTGTTTAACAAACTACGGGGTAAGCCTCCAATATAAAAATAGTTTTTAAGAATTAAATCTTCAAGCAGTTTTCCGTTAGATGATGGGCATCTATTCTGTGATCAGCAAACATGTCTTTCGGAACAGATCTTGGGAAAGTATCATTGTTTTGTGCTAGGTATAGAAATTTTCTGTTCAATAGTTTCAACATTTTTAAAACTTTTCTTCTTGCTTCGATTGCAGGTTTATGTTCATCTGCCAAAAAAATTTTCTTTGAATTTTTAAAGTCCGTATTTCATGACAAAAAAATACATTGAGAAAGAAATATTAAAAACATCTGAAATCTAGGTGTACAAAATATGTCTACAAAATCTATCTTCTGACTAGACTCTTCAAATCACAGTCTCGTACTTCAACTACAAATGGACGTTTATCTGCCAATACTGTGCCAATATCAATGTTATTAGAACCAAATCGTTCACTCAATTGGTGGACCTCAAGAGCTGTAAACCAGTCAACACTGTCAAAAACTGGATGGCCAACAAATACATAAAATGTTCAAATTTTGATTTAAAAAAAATTCATGTATATCCATGTGAATCCCAACCATTAGACACAAATATGCAAAGTTTACTCATGTATATTGCAACTTGCAGGTAAGGGTGCATCTAACCAAAATAACACCAAGTGCAATCCATATCTGTTATTAAAATACATAAACAAAGAGAGACTGTAAATGGCCTCCAGAGTCCTAAAAATATCATGCTATAACAAATAACTACATATCATCAAATTCATTGCCTATAATGGTATCCTCATCATCAATAGCACCCTCTAGCCACTTCTCTAGGCTCTAGCCTTTGCCTCTACCTTGATCCTCTAGGGATGTCGGTGAACACTCTCCAATATTGATGAAACTCCCTAATCCAAGCATTAAAATAATGTATAAAGAGCTTAACTCGCCTAATCAATGAATTTTCTCGAGCAAAGTGTACATTTTTAATAAGGTCATGACTCATGATAAAGGAGTTCAACAGTTAGAGCCACCAACATTGAGGTACATTGATGTCTTGGTGCTCTTGATTAAATGCCAATCCTCTATGCTCATACATGATAGAATTGACTGGAAACACTGCAATCTTTCCAATCCTGAAATTCTGAAAACTGTTAAAACTCAAGTCTGCTGAATTTTGAATGGGAAATTAAATTCGAATTTCTTCATATGAAGTCTGTTGAGGTTGAAACCACTTTTAAACATCCTGGAATAATTAATGGCAATGCTAAAAATTAAAGTAAAGGATAGAAAGGAAAGAAAAGGAGAATGCCAACTTTTACATTAAGGACCAGTGGACCCTAGGAACTGGTTGACCGGTTCGACAAAATTCGTTTGGTTCCAGTAACATTGGCCAATATACTTTGGTAGGGATTTTGCACTTACAAGATGCTTACAAGGCCTCACATGCTTTGTGAAAAATCCATGTCATTTGGACCACGACTACCGCTATGGTTCTAAACAAAATCATTTGTTTGGCATAACGTAGTTAGGGTGTCTGCGATAAACGTCTGAATCTGCTAGAATTTGCATAAGAAGTCGTGTGTGCTGCTCTGTGAGGGTCATGTTGTTTTCGTAGTTTCTATTAGTTCGTTATCAAATGGATAAATACATTAAATGAGTAGGTATGGTAATTGCTCATCTAGAAAGTAGGTTGTATTTCCTCTGCACCTATCCATTGCCATTGCCACTACCAGAGCGAGAATGTTTGTCATCATTGAATACTTATGTTGTTGCTTGCATAGGAAACACAATATTTATGAAGTTGCATTGTCAATATTTTTGCTACCGGTCAAATCTCATTCTTGCCATTGAATGTTGAATGATTATGCTCCTATTGGAAAATACTATTGTTGTTGATAATAATGCTATTTCTTAGCCTGAGTTTTATGTAGATGCAACCATCTTCAGATAGAAATAAATATTATAAAAATAAATTTCTACTACTAGTTTGTTGAATCTCTTCGGCTATTATCACTGTCGAATTCTTTGCCCATCGAATATATTACACATTGGCCATCATTCTGAATGCTCTAGCTTTATCCATAATTATCAGAATTGATCTATTTAGATTGGAACTGGCCAGTGCAGACCCTTCAACACCTGAATCAGTTGCTGAACTGGATTTCACTGGTATGGATCAGTTCAGACCATTTAACACCTGAATCAGTTGCTGAATTAGACCAGAGCATTGAACTGACTGGTTTAGACCAGTTTGACCTATTCACAACTGGTTTAGACTGGAAAGATCATCCATGTTTCAGGGGGTGGGAAAAACAAAAAATAAGGGAAAAAACAAAAGAGAAACCCCATTCCCTCTCCTTCCTGTTACCCCTCTTATTGTATGAGGCCTTATATCATGTTTGAAGAACCCCCTGGGCAGGCTGCATTGGAGTATGGTTGATTTCAGACTACATTAGAGTATGATTGACTTCAGAGGCATTTTGTTCCTAATCGGGGACGATCATTTAGTTGTGATTTTCATCACATTTTTCAGTCTTACAGTATGTTTTGGTTGAGTGTCTTGGGTGGAGGAGGGTTGTTGGATAATGTTATGGATCCTTCATCATATTTTCATGCATGATTATTGGAGTGTGCCTCAAATACACATTTTCCTAGGTTGGCATAGCCCTCTCAACGACTATATGTGGATGACATGTCATGATTTGTGCTTATTTTTGATGGAGCACCCCCTTCTTTATCATTTTGACATATATTTGGAGGCGTGAAGATCTTATATGGACAATTTTCTACGCCACTCCACATTGGTTCCCATGGTTTTGGAGAGTTATTGATGGTATTTACAGTTTCATTCACATGGTAGCATATGGTATATGAAGGTGTTATGCTTATTTTTGGGAGGTCGTCCCTTCATTCATGCACTCATTACCTTCCATTGAGCATTTGATTTAAGGCATGACACTCATTCCTAGACCACCCACCTTATTTTTTGGGGTTAGTTGATGAGTTTGAGTTCCATGCACATGGATCCATGTTCTTGGCACATTTCATGACGAGTAGGATTTGGTCATTGAGGTTTCATGCACATTCTTTGAGGGTATCCTTGTTTTAAAGGGTTGTTTTAACAACCATTGCATAATTTGCACATATATCTATGTAGATCCACTTTATATGGGATTGGTTAGCATGATTTGAGGAGTGTCCCACAACTTTTTGGCACACATGTTGAGGTTTCCCTATGTTTGAGGAGTTGTGATAACAACTAAAGGACCGTTGGTTTCACACTTATCCATGAGATCCATTTTTGGAGGAGTTTTTGAGGGGTGTCCTAGCTCATGAGCTGATATATTTTAATAGAGTTTCTAGATGTTTGCTAGATTAGTGCTACTAGATGCAGAATGGCTGCGGGGTTTCAAAATTGGCATCATAATAGAAATTCCGAGAAATATTGAAGGAGTTATGGTGGTTGAAAATTTGCTGTTTTAAAAACCTTGCCATATTTTGACCAACTTTTTGAGGAACACCCCACCTTTGTTGCTTGAGCGTTTTGGCTATTTGGGAAGAGTAAAATTAATGAATGCATATGGTGGTGAATACCTTGCAAAAAAGGCTAAGCTCTCCGTGTCTTGATGTTATCTTTTGAAGGGCATGCCAAAGGAGAAAGTGGATCTAAATACACTAATTATTATTTTAGTGGAAAGTTGTTGAGGTGGTTAAGGAATATAGTATTTTTATCATTATTCCTTGGAGAGAAGCATGGATCTAGAAAGTGTTCGCATATTTAATATTTCTTGTTGGAGAGAAAAGAGGATCTAGAATACACTAACATTATTTTAATGTAAGATGTTGAGCTAGAGACTCTATTTAAAGAGTAGATCCCTATTTGTTTCTCATGGTTGGATTGATGGGGCAAAACCCTCTAAGCTTGTTCATAATCATGTAGGAGGAGGAAGCAAGGCTACAAGCAAGTATATGTGAGGGTCTCTTTTCATATCTCTCTTTTCTTTTGGATGATCATGGTATTATGTTTGGGTGGCTAGTTTTCTTATTGCTGGAAATGATCTCTTTGAAGGAAAATCTTTGCACATGAGAAGGGACTAAGTGTGAGTATTTCATCCCTTCTTAGCCCTTGATGTAATCTTGATATTGAGGAAGATTTCTGCTGTAATAAAAGATTGGATGTGGCACATGTTAATGACTCTTTTAATTCTATGAGATTGTTATTGAAGATTTGACTTGTTGCTTGTGTTGTTCATTCATTTGAAGGCTGTCTTTCTTGCTCCTTTTCCTTGTCCTCTCATGTTATGGTTCTTTCGTTACTATTTAGGTTGTCCGCTATTTATCTTTAACACATTGGTTGTGATGGTGCATCTATTGCTAGGGCTCTCACTCACTCTCATATAGTATAAAATCCATTTTGACTTGTCATTGGCCCATCATTCTATGGCTCGACTACATCTTCTTCACATATATTCAAGCCCTCTTTGTTTGTATTCTTTGACTCTATAACCCTTGAATTGGTACTGGGCTTAGCAACCCACAATCCACTTAAATCTGAAGTATATCCTACATCTTTGTTTTGCTAAGTGTAATTCTCCCTATACACTTGAGCTTTCATTGCATATACTTGGTAATCCTATCTTAGTGAAGCCCCTTTTATGTGAGAGGGAGGTACTGTGGGGATAGTGGGTAGCCCCTTTGAGTTCCCTCAACGTTGCATTTGTGTTTTAGGGATTTACTATTTGAAGCGTAGATTTGGGTGGGACATTTTGGCATCATTGTTGGGAATAAAGTCAATTTCTTGTGATTTAGTAGATTTGCTACATTGATCAATGATGGTTTGTATTTGAAGATCATATTCTCATTTCACGACTCCATTGTTGAAGATTTCACTATTTGTAAAGGTGAGGCCATCCAACATGAGTTGAAGGTATTTGAAGACTCAGCTTGGCGACTCTATAGTTTTGGTATCGGTATGAGGTATGATGATTATGCATTTTTCTTTTGATGTATTTAACATCGGACTAGTAGTTCCACATAGGCTTGGTGTCTAGCATGTGGAATTCATCCTAATACCTCTCAAAACCTTAGGAAATTCACTTTATGCATAATTATTAAAGTGAATGACCTTTTAGAATTAATGTGAGATTAATTAAGTTAAATGCCTAAGTTTTGACCAAGGCTGTTGGGAGCGCGGAGCGGGAAGCGCAGATTTTCAAAAATCTCCAGGAGCGGGAGCATTTTTTTATATAATACATAAACAATATATATTTTAATGCATATATATATATATATATATATATATATATATATATATATATATATATATATATATATATATATATATATATATATAAAA
>ML776707.1:938665-954304 GCA_009831015.1 Picea engelmannii | reverse complement strand
GTGAGATGCAAATTAAAAGATAACTTTATGACTAAAGTGAGGGTGAGTGAAGAGACACCAAATCTCAACCACCCATCTAATCTAATCTCAACCGTTAGATTAGAAAACCCCTCACCTTCCCTCATGAGGTCGATTAGGGCAAGGGGGCACACCTATTCTTGGTTAGTTCATCCATTTTCTTGTTGAGAGAGCAAGAGAGAAAAGAGAGGAGGTCGAGCTGGAGAAATAGAGGCAGCATTTGCAGAGCTGGGCGCGCATCCGAAGGCAGCATGCTAGCACGGATATCAAGACAAGGTACAACCATTAATGCAGACCGTACGGTACGGATTTCTAGAGGTCGTATAGCCATTTTTCATGCACAGAAATTGAGGGAGACATCAGAATAATTTATGAGGAGTTTGGCATGCATCCCAAGGCTGCCGTACGGCCATTTATTGGCACATAAATCGAGGTAACTGCTACAATTAATTTCTGAGTGTATTTCTGTATAGTCCGTACAGTTTGGCACGAATTTCGAGGGCCATACAACACGGTTTTCAAGGAGCTGTTCATGCTGGGTTTTCCATACAGTCTTAGCAGAGTTTTGGCACAAATTTCGAGATAGTCCGTACAACATTAACTGCTGGGACAGCCGTACAGTTGTACGGATTTCTGGGACAGAAATCGAGGAGCATTTTCCAGGACTGTTCAGAAGGATTTTTTGCGAAAGAAAGTCGAGATAAGTTTGTGTAAATTTCTGAAGATGAATATGCTATAAAAGAAATTTCTCAGAAGCTCAATAATAATAAAAAGCCCTCTCTGACTGGTTTTCCCCTTGTGGGTTTTTCCAGGGTCGAAGTTAGACCGAAAATTCTTGTGTCTAAATTTTCTGAGTTTTGCGTACTACTGATATTTTATTTTTGCGTTGAAAACGATGTTCAGAATCCTGATGTTTCAGTTCTGAAGTTTATTTTCTGCTAAGTTTTTTATATGTTGAAACTGTGCTGAAACAGTGCTGAAACTGGGTTTGGGCATTTAACTTTGGCTGAAAAATCAGCAAGACTGAAACTGGGTTGGGGTCTGAAATTTTAACACTTTGATTCCAGATTTGAGGTTGGTTTCTTGGGGCATGTCATAGGATATTTCTGGAGCAGAACCGTGACAGTCTTGGCAGCAGACCTGTTCCCTTTGTGTACAGTCCTGACAGCAGATCTGAAGTCTTTTCTGATGGAAGTTTGCGTGCAGATCCTAGCCATCTCTAAGGGCAGATCCAAAACATAGAAAAGTGCAGTCTGAGGGAGAAGTTAGAGTACATACCAGGATTCTCTTATGGAGGCCGGGTTTGAGCTCAGGACAGTAATAAGTGTTTAGTCCTGTAGTTTATCTCTCTCAAAGAGAACACTGTATTGACATTGTACTTGTTGATGATTTTATATTGATGAAGTTTTGTTGGGTTTTGTTCCCCGAGAGGGTTTCCCAGGATAAATTTTGTGTACGCTGTGAATGGTTTTAGTAATTTGTATGCTACAATTATTGTTATAATAACCAAAGATTAAAGATACTAAGTACTCTCATTTGCTTAAGCAAATATCAACAGAAAGGAGCAAAGGGGAAGCAAGGTAGATAACAACCAGGTAGGCTAGGCTATTTGCTTCATTGTATTCTTGTGATGGGCCATTATCCCAAGACAGGAGCCCATGATTTTTATGAATAAAATCAACTCAGATCTGGTTTTCCCTCCGGGGTTTTTCCAGGGTTGTTTACCTAGATATCTTGTGTCTATCCCACTATCTTTCTTTAGCCCCGGGTAATTGGACGTTATTTATTGTAGGTGTATACTTCGTGTAAGGCGGAGGAATTTGGGGGCATTGTAAGCACTTTTTTGAGTTGACCTTACCTTCCTTTTCTTTACAGGTCAGGGCAAAAGAAATAACGTAATAAATAGGAGGAGGAAAGAAAGTTCCTCTTGGTTTCCTCATGGTTCCTGTTGCTGGCTGGCTGTAGGTGTGCCTCCATCTAGATAGATGTAAAGAGAGTGATTTCACGGCGGGCGGGAATAGTAGTAGGAGAATAAAAACCACCGACGGGATGATTTTATTTACGTAATGATTCCTGCTTGCCCGAGATAGAACTACTATATTTTCGGATCTTTCATCCCTACCGATCTCTCTCCTAATGAGCTCATCTTCCGTCCCCGAACGCTTGCTTGTTGAACTAGTTGCCGAGAACTGTTCTCTTTCAACGAGCCATACGTCCTGACACCGATCTCAAAGGATGCAAGTCAAAGGAACTCCAACTGGTCCTACCCATCTGAGTGCAATGTGTATGGTTTCAGTTCTATGCTTTCTCTAATGTTTGGTGAATAACCTAGCTGTGCATTTAGTTAATGAAGTGATTTTATTTGATCTAAGTGCCGGGTGCTGGGTTAATATAAATTAACATTTTCAGCATCTTATATTGAAGATTTGAAGTAAAGAAGTATGGTACCATCCTAAGGAAATTTTTGGGACAAATTGTTTATCCCTTTGGATTTTTCATGCATTCTTGGATATCCACCTAAGCTTTATTACGAAATTTGGGAGAATCATGTCCCAAGGTTTTGGGGATGTCCTTATTTAGCTCCACAACATCTTGCATCCTTCATAGAGTTTATTGTGTATTTCAACGTTGTCAATTAAGATGTTATGCTGAAAATATTTGCATATTCATTGAATGCGAAAAATGGATGGGAATGTTATTGTAATTTCAGGCCAAAGGAAATAATGCCATTTCCATCTTTTATCAAAGAATTTCAAAATTTTTGGATTTATGGTTATGATGAAGACGAGCATGTTGCAGAAGATATTTTCATTGAGATGTGCACTAAATGGAAGAAACGATTGCTGACTTGTAGGGCTGGAAATTGTATGGGACAACAAGTTTTTCAGTTTGAGCTTCATTGCAGAAATTTCCAGCCATTAAAAAAAGGGTAGCAAACCCTGAATTGTGGGCTGAATTTTTTTCTAAATCTGAATTCTTTGTTTCATATTTCATCGACATGTTTGTTAAAAGGAAGAAGAGAAGGTTGTTGTAGATTTTTATTGGAGCCACCTAAACTCTTAGTTTTTGGGGGTAATAAAGTTGTTGTTTCATTTTTTGATGGGCTGTCCTATGTTTGTGAAACATCAACATTATCCAACAATTGACATTGCAAGCTTGCAGTAGTGCATGCCATCCTTGACATGATGTTCATGTTCTTTGCCACCGTCATTGATGTACTTGAGATTTCAGCCTTCTCATCATGGAGTTTCCAGCATTTGCTCACTGTGTTTTGATATTTCTTTGTTTTGGTTCATAACCAAACACAAGGGAAAGTCTTGTGGTATGGATTGATGTTTTTGTTAGCTTTTTAGCTCGGGAGGTACTCCGCATGTTTTGTCTTGAATGCGGATGTCACCTTAATATTTACACTACCAGTCACTTAACTTTGTAATGAGTTTTTATAAAGTTGTTTTAAGTGGTTCTTTTATTCAAGTGACTTTTTAATAAAGTGTACCTTGTAATTTTAAAGTGACTTTATTTTCATAAAACACTTATGTAATAAAGTGACTTTATTTTCATAAAGCACTTGTGTAATAAAGTGAAATCAATTTAATATTTCAAGTGATTCATTTTGGAGGGAATGGATCATGACCCTTGATCTTGAAAAAGGCAAGATCTAATCTTGGCCTTTGGATTTAGGGTTGGGGAAGGTGAAAAGACACTTTGGAGGGAAAATGTCATTTTCAGATTTATAAAAGAATGCATTGGGTAGTGTGCAAGACATATTGAGAGGAGGAGCAAGAGAGATTTTTTGAGTAAGCTTGAGAGAGGAAAGTGAGCAGCAAAGAGGGCACGTTTTCCAAGGGAGATAGGGCACAAATCCCAAGGAAAGATTTTTTGTTTCATGGCTAAGTTATTTTTCTGCTGTGAGAGGCCGTATTGTATGGATCCGTACAGTCCATACGGATTTGGCACAAAAATCAAGGCAATTTTGGGCAAGTTTTTCAAGGCAGATTGTTTTTTGTTTCTGGGTCGTATGGAACAGTCCGTACAACAAACTGTTGGCATTGTTTTCAAGGAGCTGACATTTTTGGGAAATCGAGGCAGAATTTAGTGGGACTGTTTTGGTGCTGTGAGTTATTTTCCTTGGCTGGAAATGTGTATTTGCTGCTGTTCTGTACTTTCCTGAAGCTGAATAATAATATTTCTCTCTCTCTCGTTGGGTTTCCTCACATTGGGGTTTTCCCTGGCTTTTGCCTAAATTTCTGAGTTTTATGGGTTGCTGTCCACTGTGTTTATTTCCGCTGCTATTTTGCTTAGCAATGTGTATTTCTGCTTATGGTAATTTCTGAATGTGGGTTTAAGGCATTTATAAAGTTCATGCAAGAGAGTTATGAGGTTGCTAAGTGTTTGACAAAAATTTCATTTGCTGATTTTTGTCATTAAAAATCTACAGTTTTTAGAATCGGTCTGAGTCAATCGACTGAGTTGATTGGTGATTGTTTTGACTCTACTTTTTACTCTGTTCGATGGCCAATTTTGGTACTGTACTGGTCCAGTCAAAGCATGACTCAACCTGTTCGGTACCAAACTGGCCGTACTTGGTCGAGTCTATACCTACTCGGTCTAATAGGTACCTGACCCCACCAACATGCAAAATTCAGTTTTTCTTGAAAAGGGTTTGACCAAAAACACTGGCAATTAATGGTAAAGGAAATGTCAACTTTTGCTTAAAAGAAAGTTAAAGGAAATGTCAACTTTTAGAATCGATTTTCTGCAAGGAACCCATATATGTGGCCAGAATCATTATCTGAACCCTAGAACTCCAACTACCAAAAATGTGAAGTGCTTGCATGTCCTCTGAAAAAGGCTCACTTGAATTGTGAGCTTGCAAGGATTATGAATATACAATCAAAATTGGCATGTAGACCTCTTAACACTATCTCCTAAAAAGAAATAAATCTACCAAAAACAACCATCTCTGTCTCTAATCCATGAAAACTTGTCCTAACTCTATCTCTGAAGCAAGAAACACCAGTAAACCAATCCTATAACTGCACTCATAAGGGAACCAACCCTAACTCATGTAAAGCTATCTCTGGGAAAATTGTCTGAATGCCAGCAAAATAAGACATGCTGGCTCTAAACCCTTACGATTTGCAAGTGATAAAATCTACGGGTTAGCATTATGTTGGATATTTTCTTGTATATGAACTATTGTTCATTACAATAACGTTAGTCTCTTTAAGGTTTGGCACAATCTATTTATGGTCCTGAAAACTAGCAAGGGCATCCATCTTGTTTTCTCTAGGGGAGGAGACCAATAGGATCAGATTATTTGCAAACAAAAGTAGTGCAATCAAGACATGGTGTGGAATTCAACCATCCTCAACCTGGTTGTTCTTTGTGAGTTGTGCTTATAGCTCATCAATGTACATCCCAAATAATGCTAGTGACAAGGGGGAACCCTACTTGACCCGAATGGATCTCTTGTTGAAGTTAGAGACTTCTTGATACGTGTGAAGTTGTCTAATAGCTGTGTCATGAAGCGTCATGATAGACTCAAAGATCATAATGTCCCACAATATTTCGAACAAGGATTCTTATGGGACTAAATCAAAAGAATCAAAAGCCTTCAAAAAGACCACAAAAGAACATAAGGCTTTTGATCTATGTCACATGGTTTGGGTTCAAATTCTTGTTCAACAACTATTAGATTCGATTCAAATTCGAATTTTCTGATAAGGTTCGAATGAGGTTTGCCATTAAGTTCGACAATATACATTTTCAATATATATAGATATATATATAATCTTTAAAATACAATTTAAATTAACATCTTTTATAACAAAAATCATATATAATACTCATTATATATACATATATGGTAATAAGTTTATATTAATATAAAAAACTTATACAATCAATTATTATATTATATGGAGTAATATATAAGTTTATTTTCATATAGAAAATTAAAGTCATAAATTTTATTTTATAAAATATAATATGGATGTAATTATAATTTATTACCTTAGCGGACAACTTATTTAAGTATTTCTTACTATTAAAATAGAAGGTGATTTAAGGACACCCTCAAGTGCTAAATAAAAGTCCAAATACGACCTGTTGGACTCTTTCTTACTCAGCTTATGCAACGTCCACAACTTATGCATCATCCATCTATTGGAAAAGAAGAAAATACGACAATGACGAATGAAGAAGAGCTTTCTCGCTCGACTTATGCAACATCCAGCTATTGGAAAAGAAGAAAAGACAACCATGATGAATGAAGAAGTGCCCATGGGTATAATTTTTCGGATTGATGGTTCGCGCACAGGGGCTTAACTTGTGACCACTTAATTTAGGTTCAGTGCGTTCCAGGTTCGAACCAAAACCGAACCTTAGCTGAACCTGAGCCAAATATGAATGTTGTTTTGAGGTTCGCCGAACTTTGAACGTCAAGGTTCAAGTTTGACGAACCCTGTGACTTAGCTTTTGATGAATATGTGGTCGATAGACTGGTAGATATCCCTAAAAACTACTTCTATTTTAGCTTTAAGGTTGTTCCTCTCCAAATGATTTGAAAGTGACTTATTAAAAAATGTGGCGTGTTGTATGGCAAAGGCATGTGTAATCATGATAGTCTTGTGGTTATTTGTGTTCCCATTTTAAAAATTGAGTGGAAAATGTGTTGTGACCATGAGGGGGTGTAGTGACCTAATCAAACTAATCAATGAGTAGATCAACAATATGGAATGCAAGATAGTCAATACCTATGTTGCGTGGGAGCACCTCCCCCTTGCTTTGCTCCCATACCGTGCTTCGAGCAAGAGTGACTTTGAAGAGTCATAAAAAGCGCGTTGTTGGGTCTTTCCCGTTGGATTTTTTTTTGGGAGCATGCTCCTAGGATGTTTGGGGCACTCCCTAGTGATGTGGGGGTTGACCAAAGAGCAACAGTCCCAAACTGCTCCTGAAATTTGTAAAACGCTCCGCAAGTGCTCCTTGCTACAAAAAACTCACTCCCATGGTCTTAGTGTTTTTTATTTCTTTTTAGCTTGTGGGGTCCAATAGGGAAAAAAATCATGGCTAGAGTTTATTGATGGATTAAAATAGTATTTTTGTGCATTTGCTGTCATTCTATCACTCCGTTCACTCATCATTGCTAGGGTTTTGAGTAGGCTTCTTGCTAGTTGTTGAGGCACAAGTTTGTGAGAGCTTGGAAGGGAGATTGAAAGCTGCCATAATTACATTCAACCGCTATTGGAGAGATGGGGGCATAGGCTCTAAGCCCATTCTTGCTTGTCTTTTTCATGTGTTGTAAACTTGTAAGTTTTCTATGTTAAATGTTCTCTTCTCCTACTTTTTTCCATTCCTTCTTCTCCCTCATTCTATTGTAGGAAATAGGTTATTCTCAAGAAGCATGCTGGGTATGTGGTTTATTGTTATGCTTCCTTTTTTAATTATGATGGTGTTGATGGGAAATCGAAATACCGATGATGCCAGGAAGAAGTAGAGTATGGTGGTGGCCCATTCCATGGAGAGGAGGAAGAAAAAGAAGGGGATACAAGTAATGATGAAGCTTACAATGATGATGAAAATAATGCAAAGAGAGTTCTGCAGTCTTGCAAAATTATCTGGCAGGATTAAGGGAGGGAAAGGGGGTGGAACCATTAAATTTTCATGCCCCCATTGTAACATATCTTAAATAGGTTCATATACCCATGTGAGGAAGCATCTTTGCAGGATTATGCTTGGTAAGGAGAATAAGAGTAAGGCAATAGGAGTCAAAACTTGTGATAAATGACCAACAAAAGATAGAAATAAATCCCTGCGGGAAGATGAAGAAGCACAATTTTTTAAAAGAAAAACAAAGGTTGAATTCGAGTCCTCATATAGAATGTTCGATAGTTGATCCCCATCCCCCCATGCTAGGGGATTGTCTCCCATGCATTGAAGGCATAGAACAATAACACATTTCCTTGACCAAGGTTATAGGGATGACGTGGATGCACAAGAGTTCATGGTTCTCTATGCATTTGTGTTAAAATTAAGCAGCTGCAAGAGCCATTCTCCGGGAGGATAGCAAAGACCCTAGTTGAGATCTAGGGCCCCCAGTGCACTCTTGGGGTTCTTGGTCTGGGACCAAGTAGTTAGAGTCATGGTAAAAGACCCTAGTAAGGGCCCACAGTATATTACTGGGGTTCTTGGTCAAAGACCAAGCAGTAAGTCCCTATATGTGTTCGAGGGCCCCTGGATGTGTTCTATGGAATCCTTGCTCGGTGCTTGGATTGATCCTTGGATGTGTTCCTTGGTGGTTGATGATATAAGTCCCTAGATGTGTTCTAGGGCCCCTGGATGTGTTCCATGGAATCCTTGCTCGGTGCTTGGATTGATCCTTGGATGTGTTCCTTGGTGGTTGATGATATAAGTCCCTAGATGTGTTCTAGGGCCCCTGGATGTGTTCCAGGGAATCCTTGTTTGGATTGATCCTTGGTTGTGTACCTTGGTGGATAAGACCCTAGTGGTGATCTAGGGCCCCCAGATGTGTTCTGGGATATCCTGGTCTGGGACCAGGTGGTTGTTGGACTAATGCCAAGACGTGATAATGTGTGATCTTCTTCTACTCTCCCGGGATGGTCCATGAGACCTAGGAGCATCTACGAAGATGGACATAACCACATCATTGATTATTCCTCTTATGTTGGGATGATAAAAGCTTATAAATTAATCATGAGACTTATGTGGACAGTTTGCCATTGAAGAAGACCCCCTTTGACTTTGTCTTGTTGCCTCCCTTACTTTAGCCTCGTCCCTCTTCTTGTTTATTGTGGTGTTGGTCTTTTATAGTCACTTTGACTTGATTGACTTCCTAATTAATATTTTTATAATTAAAATATTAATTATTATTTTTATTAAATTTATTATAATTATTAGGTTTTTAATTAAACCTAAAAGGTAGGGTTAAATTAATTAACCCTAACCCCTTCCTAAACTATAAAAGGAACCTCACTTCTCTCTCATTCATACACTTTATTCTCCCACTCTTCTCTTGATCAGATTTTGCTGTGGCTACTCTTGTTCAGTTTTGAATTTTTGGTGTGACCTACTTGAAGTGTTTTCCTTTTGTTGTTTGAGGATTCGACCTCCTTGTGCTTTCTCTCTCTTGCTATTTTTGAGTCTCCTTATGCTGGTGTAAGGTGCGGCTGCCCTGTTCTTGTCTCCTCTTGCTTTGTTTGGTGGTACGACTATCCTCTTTGGAGCTTTCTATTGCTGTTTAAAGGTTGCGACTACCTTGGTTTTGCTGGTAGAGGGTTCAACCCTCCTTGGTTTCTCTTCTTGCTGGTTGGGAGTATTCATATGCTGTTATAGGATACGGCTACCCCTTTCTGGTCCCCTCTTATTGGTCTGGCCCTCTCTCCTTGCTGCTAAAGGTTCCACGACCCCCCTTCTCTTCTCCTCCAGCCTGCTGCTAACCTTCCTAGGCTGCCGCTGCTCTTCTCTAGCCTGTCGCTGCCCTCTCCTTGGCTGCCGCTAGTACCCCTCTCATGCTGCTGTTGTTCCTTATCATCTACAACATTTAGGGACTGTTATGACAACCCTAAATTTGTTGTTTTAGGCTGCATTTTTGCTACAACAGTCCTATAAGCTTTGGGCAGATTTTGATTGAGCTGTTTGGGTTTTATCTCAGCCTTGAGTTTTGGTCTTTGGGGTTTTTATATCAGCCCTACTTGCTGTTAAGCATGCTGATTGGTCTTTGAATTCTTCTTGGCAAAACTATCCACATAGATCATGATGAGATCAAACCCTTGAGGGTTTGATGCATGACCATTATTAGCTTTTTCTGAGCATGCAGAAAAGAGGACATCAACAAGCTTCTAAGGTCTATCTGTTCTTTGACTTTAATCAAGGTAATGTTCAGTTTCTTGCTTTGCTAATTATCAGATCTATTTATGTTAATGTTTAGAATTATTTTATCAAATCTGTTCATGCTCAGATCTAGCTTAGATTGTTTTCTACATGTTCATATCTATTGTACTATTTCTGTGTTTGATCTACTTTAGAAATTTTTTTTTGGTTGCTGATCTATATCTACTATAGTGAATAAATTGAAAAAGAATATCTCTGTTCTAGTTTCCCTTAAATTCTAACAATGTGTCATATTGTTGAATCTTCTTTGCTCACCCTATTGGCATGGTATGGTTCATGCCATCAATAATGCCCTGAAAGGATACAAGAGCCACGGGATAACAAAGCCAGAACCATGGGACTCAACAAGGAAAGAACCAAAATGCATAGTGCTCTAGGACAATTTACAAATGATTGGATTGAATAGTGGGTATCCATTATATCTTATTGTTGGACAAATTTTAAAGGCCAGGCATAGATAAATGTTCTTGATATGTTTGCTAATGGTATGTTGGATCATTACAAGATCAATATTAATACTGCAAAGCCCTTAATTAAAACCATTCAAGAGATTGGGCCATACAATGTCATGCAAGTCGTTATTGATAATGCTGCTATTTGGTAAGGGAACTAGAGAGATGAGTGAGGATATGTATCCTAACATATTTTGGTTTGATTGTTTGGTGCAAAAATTGAACCTTTTGATGCATGATATTATCAAGTTGAAGGAGCATGATTATAAATGGATTGGTGCATTGTAGGAGGAAGTGAAGAGTATGATAAAATTTATCAGTCATGCACACTACATTTTTCATAATCACTTTAAGTTGGAGCTACTTAAGTTTGTGAAGACCAGATTTGATTGCTAATACCTCACCTTCATGCATCTTTTGATGGTAAGAGAGGCACTAGCTAGTATGGTGTCAAGTGATTCATCATTCATGGCAAGGTTTGAAAGACAAGACTATATCCACATCTAATAGACATGAATTTTAGGAGGTGGAGAACATCATTATTTATGGTTAGTTTTGGGCATTTGTTAGGTATGTTTTATAGTTCACTAAAGCCATTTATAATATCGTGCAAGGCTAGATCAAAGACATTGTTGAGCAAAGAGATGCGATCTTGTATGATCATATTTGAAGACATGTGGTCAAAAGGTGGGATAATTTGAACATTCCACTCCATGCCTTAGCATATGTTGTTACTCCCAAATATTATTCTTCATCTTGGACGGCTCAACCAATCCTTGGGGGTGTGATTAGGAGAAAACTACACAAAGATCCAAAGGTACAAAGTGGGTATATGCATGCATTAAACAAGTTGGTCCATGATGATGACAAGTGTGTTGAAATATGAAGTGAATTAAGCAAATACATCATAGAGTCTTTGCTAATATGCATACAACTAAAGATTGAGATAGGTTGAATCCTTTCGAATGGTGGAACATTTATGGCACCTCTACCACACATTTGCATAAATTGGTGATGATGATGCTTTCACAAGTTATGAACACTTCTTCTTGAGAGAGCTAGGTGTTGGAGCACCTATAGCTTCATTCGTAATGTGAAGAGAGACAACCTGAATGTAGATCAGGCAAAAAGCGCGGTTTATGTGCACTATAACTTGATGTTGTTGTCCCATTATTTTGAGGTGACGAAGAATGAAAGAGTATATACGATTTGGGACAAAAATCCAGAGGAGGCTGATTTAGAGGATGGAGCCATAGGTTTAGAATGCTTGGAGGCTAAAATTTTGGTTGATGTGATTCTTGACGTTGATCATGCAACAAAGATGCCACCCGATCCACCTCCATTGTCGGTGCTAGTAAGTTTCCATATGTAGCAACTTTAGGTTCATAGCCTCCATAGTGGTGTGGGGGTTTTGTAGTTGATGGTGGTGCTCGTTCCGATGTTCCATTACCACTTCCCCCTACTCCTATTGTTGGACATGGGAAAAGAAATTATAAGTTTCTCTTGACAAGAGGAAATCTTAGTAGATAGTAGAAGTGTTTGTATTTTTCAGTTTAGATTCTAATTTCTAGAACTTAGTGTCTGTTGTCTTTATCATGGGCTATTTTGTAAACATTATATGACAGTTTAAGTTTGAACTTTGAATTTTGAACTATTCATTGCGTATGATGTTCTATTTCATTTTGAACTCTTTGCTCATGAAAATGATGTTCTATTTCATTTTGTGGTTGACGTTATTTGTTACGATTTGTTGATGACAAATGTTATTTGAGTGTGTAGGTTTTCACAGTTAGTCATAATGTTGCTTGAGCTTTCTAGATATAAATTGTGTATAAACTATTGAAATGTCTAACGTTTCGAGTGTACACTCCACCCATCATCAGGGACAAATAAAGCTGAAATAATAATAGAAAAGATTGCTTGGGTGGATATTTATAGGATTGAAAATTTAGTTTAACCGTTGAGGAGAAAAGAGTTTCAACTATTATGAAGAATATTAAAACTCTCTTTAAACCCCATAAAACTCTTAAATAATTATTTAAAACAACTAAGGATAAATTTGATCCAATGCTTGGCCAAGGAGTTTACAAAATTCCTTTCTCCTTTGGAAAATCATACATAGGCCAAAACTGGTAGATCATTTAAAGCCTATCTCAAAGAACATATAGCTGATACCTTCCATATTCGTACCTCTAAGTCAGCTATCGCGAAACACGCCCAGAAATCTAATCACCTCATTTGCTTGGACCAAACTAAAATTCTAGCTTCAAAACCCTATTAATCCTCTCGTATCATTCGAGAAGCATTGGAAATTGAAAAACATCCTAATAATTTTAATTGGGAAGATGGCTACAAACTTAGCCAATCCTGGAAACCCACTATTCATCATATTGATCATTGATCATTAGCCCTTCTTCTTTTTAAATATTTTATTTTATTTTATTTTTATCAATTTATTATTATTATTATTATTATTTAATTCCCTCTTTCTTTTCATTTCTTGTTTTAATTTTCTTTTATGCCCGCTCTAATACTATTTTTTTCCTTTTTACTTTTTTACCCTTCTCCTCATTTTTAACTATCTTTTTCGCTCCTTGGATTTACAAACTTAACAAATTACATTTCTTAAACTTTGTTTTTAATATTTTCTTTTAATTTCAATTTTACCGTTAGCATTAAATAGCTTTTATGCCCAACGACTCGTTTACTATTTTAATCATTTTCCATAATGGTTGAAACTCTTTTTTCCTCAACGGTTAAACTTGATTTTCAATCCTATAAATATCCACCCAAGCACTCTTTTCTATTAATATTTCAGCTTTATTTGTCCCTGATGATGGGTGGAGTGTCCACTCGAAACGTCGAACGTTTTAATATTTTATCCATAGGTTATCTCCAAAAAGCTCAAGCAACAAAATGTTATTTGTTCAAACTTGAAACTTAAAGGTTGATGTTATGGTTGATCATTTGATGACAACGTTATCAGTTATAAGTTCTAGATGGTTGTTGTTATATATGTACTAAATGGTTCATGCTTCAATGATCATGCTGTTGTTATATATGTACTAAATGGTTCATGCATGGATGATCATGTTGTTGTTATATATGTACTAAATGTTTCATGCTTCAATGATGATGTTAAATCTATGTTTTCATATTTTCTGCAACTAATTTGACATTTGACATGATTTTTTTAATATGTATATGTCAAAATATATTAAAATAGATATTATATAAAAAACACTTTGCTTGTGGAGTATTTTGAAAATTGGTGCTTCGCACTCCCGATTCCTACTTCATCCTCTCTCCCAACAGCCTGGGTCAATGCCAGGCTTAAGAAATTCAACTTGGAGGCCTTCTCTATCAACTTCTCCTATCTTGCTCAAGGCTTGGATAGCTCTCTTAATATCTCCTAGGGAAAATAGGTGGCATGAGCAATAGGAGGGGGAGGGAACAATGTCAGAGGGCTGAGCAGACAAGTCATTGAGGGATGTGTTAAAAATCTACGAGACAAACACTTAGTCACAAATCAGATTTCAACCTCCAATAAATTCAACAGTAATGCATTAAATTTGCCAGCATTCTACTGTACTTTATGATCAGAAATACATGGACTAAGGAAACTGACAATCAGCTGCTAAATTTAAATGAACAGTAGACAGCATATTAACACATTTGACACAAGGATTTTTTGGGCATTGCCCTTGGAAAAACCCACAAAGGGAAAACCAGTCAAGGAGATTCTTCTTATTGAGCTAGGAGGAAATATTCTGAGTTTACAACAGCAACATTATCAACATTAAATACACAGCAGAAATTTAGTAAACTGTGACAACAGACCACCTCAAAAACTGTGCCAAAGACCCTCAGAAAATGAACCATATTTCTGCCTCGAAATTTGTGCCCATATTTCTGCTGTGCGACTGTACTGTACAGCCATTTTCTGTCAGCAAACAAGCCCTCAATTTCTGCGCACAGCAGCTGTACCTTGCTGTATGGATTTCTGTCTACTAGTTGCCTTGAAAATCCTGCCAATATTCAACTTCAAGGCTGCCTCGATTTCAGTTCCCAAACTAGCTGTATGGCCCATCAAATCTGTACTGTATCGCCCTCCTTTAATTCTGTACGGTTCTGTATGAAATGCTGAACATTCTGCATTGGGATGCGTGCCTATCCTCTCCTTGGGGTGCATGCCAATTGTCCTTGCTGTTACTCTTTCCTCTTAGCTCAAACTTTCTCTTGGAAATTGTGCCTCTTCAACTTCCCTTCAAGCTCTCCTCAAAAAGTGCACCCCCCTCTCTCAAATGCTTCCTTTATTCATTCATTAATGAGTAACTGCCCAAACCCTTGATCTTTCAAAGAGATAAACGGTCAAGATCAAATCTTTCCCTCTTGAGATCAACGGTGGTGACTTAATCGTCTGTTGAGTTCACCCAAATCACTTAAGTGACCCACACTTCATAAAGTCACTTTTACCCATTAGATAAAGGCTCAACTTGACTTTATAAAATCATTTTATAAAGTCACTAGAGAGAGACCTTTGCTTGTCACTTCTGCATGTTGGGCACCACCAATGCAGAAGTACCTCTGAGCTACAAAATCTAACAGGATGTAACATGTGAAATCTAGGACTGATAGTCAGTTGCAGATGAAAGATAGGCTTTTCTTAGGGAGGAGGGTATGTAGAAAGGTTTTAGAGCTTCTGAAACTTCAAATGCCAACATGTGCTAGTGTAGATGCTGCCAATTTTATCGCCTGTAAAACCCAACTTTGTCTTCATCTAAATTTTCTTGGTATATTTTTTTCTTCAAACTTCAAACTTCTAATGTTATAAATAAATAAAATCCCCTTTATTACTATTTTGAGTTTCAAGTAACATTAACTTGCTTTTATTATATTTTTACTGACCCACAAACTCTGTTTCTCTTTACTCAATTACATAGTCCTGTTTGACAAAATAGGGTATTCCCATAGAAGACAAACACCTTCAGGGTATTCACGTGGTTAAAACCCTTAAAGAGGGAAACAGTCCATGATCCCTGTTATCCCCGATGTCTAGGGATAACTAGGAGATCATGTCTCGAGGCCCACATGATCTCAGACATGGAGTACGAGAGCGGATCGACTTGAGCATGGCCCTTGAGGGCCCATCTTTCTTCTTCTCAGCCAGACTTGTCCTGTCAGCAGTACCAGCCTCCATCACTACCGGCATGGGCTTGCATCAGAGAGGGCTCTTGCTCCATGAGGTAATTGGTCC
>ML776707.1:912062-935872 GCA_009831015.1 Picea engelmannii | reverse complement strand
ATATGTATGAGCAGATTTGCATTGTGACATATTAAGGATTAATTGTGTACATTGAATGCCCATTTCTCTTATGTATTTATTGAAGAAGTGATATAAATCATTTGTCTTTGTTTAGCAATCATTGACTTCGTCAATAATTACAATTATCATTGCTCATATATATGTTGAAGATAGTCATTAATGTTTGAAGTACTAACCACTGCAGCACAATTTAGTTTCATTTGTCTTGTCTCGCAAACAGGTGCCCTTATCAGTGGAATCTCTTCTTTGACTATCTCATTCTTGGCAGTAATCTGTGAAAGGGAATCTCTTACCTTGATCCATTAGACCTTTAGCCCTTCAGAAAGCCAGATTACATAGGGACGTCTCCCTTGGACTAGCCATCCTAAATAGAAAGAGCTCCCCATCGAGGTGACAGTGGGTGGGGAAGCTCCTGTTACGCCAGTTTGAAGCCTTGACTCAAGCTAAACTAAACCCTTCCTACAAACTGTGCGATAACAATCCCATTCAACGTGGCCACTTGAGGGAATATATTAATGCAAAAGGAAAGTATTTTACAAGAGAGTTTCTAACAATTGATCATTCACAAATGACCCTCTATGCTCTTTAAATAGAGATCATGGACTAATCTGGTGTTAAGCCACGGATCAATATAGCCGTTAACATTGAGGAGAATATGAGCCATCGGATCACTCTATTTTTAGAACATATCGTGACCGTCGGATTACATAACTACAAATGCATACTAATGCATACTAAAGAAACACACTTTTACCTAAATATACATTAGACTAAGTTGGTCTTCACTAACTCCTAAGTGTCTAAATATCCTAACATCCCCCCTTAAGAACAACTTGGGATAGGATTGAAGGATTTACAAAGGTGACACAATAGGAGAAGGAAGGAGGCATTAAAGCCTAACCCCCTTCCTGAACTCCTAACATAGGTCGAAGTTTGGTAAACTTCGCTTTTGTAAAAGTCTTTGTGAAAATGTGTGCAACTTGATCTTTTGGAGGGCAAAAGAGCACTTCGATAACTTGATCATGAATGAGTGTTCTAATAAAGTGCATGTGTAGCTCAATGTGTTTGCTGCGCTGATGTTGAACTGGATATTTGGCGAGCTTTATGGTAGCTTGTTTTGTTGAACAAGTCTCTCTTTTCAATCTTATAAATAAATAAACAAAAGCCCCTTTTTTAGTATTTTGAATTACAAGTAACATTAACTTGCTTTCATTATATCTCCATTGGCCCACAAACTCTGTTTCTCTTAACTCAATTACATAGTCTCTCTTTTCAATCTCTGCAACTGCAAGTATATTTTTTAGTCTTCATCTAAATTTTCTTGGTATTTGTTTTCTTCAAACTTCAAAATTCTAACTTTATAAATAAATAAATTAATTAAAGCCCCTTTATTAGTAGTTTGAATTACAAGTAACCTTAACCTGCTTTGATTATATTTCCACTGGCCCACAAACTCTTTTTCTCTTTACTCAATTACATAGTCTCTCTTTTCAATCTTTGCAATCGCAGGTACGGGACTGGTATCTATCTACCATGCAAGAATTTACAGTGCATACATTCATAGTGAAGATGGTGGGAGAGAGAAAATAAATAATCTACTTTCTTATTAATGTTCCCACTTCCAATAATACATCTCCAACACCCTTACATTCTCTAAGTGGTTAAAGTGGTTGGATGACCCAACCCTGATCGATAGCATGTAAATGTTACATTAGCTAGATGTCACTAAATATAGTGGGACCATTATACAATTTTTTATTAATTTTTAAGTATTTTTAGAGTCTTAATACTCCAACACTACATAGATAACTATTCAATATAATGATAAAGAGGAAGAGGCAAAACATAATGAATTATTGATTGAAACTTGAAAGGAGTTTATTTTTCTATGGTTTCACGGGACTTTCACCACAGGTAGCTTTATTTTACCAGTTTGTGGCTATGTTCCTTATAAAAGTTTTGCCCAAAACTGTGTTCAAGTTATATTCTGTAATCAATTGAAGAAGAAACCAACAGACTGCTGGATGTTTTGCTCAATTTTTTTTTCTGTAATGTATTTTTGTCAAAAATGTCAGTGATAAACAGGATAGCAGGGTTTTCATTCCCTGACTGCAAGGGGCACCAACCTGGAACATGGACGTACCCCACACCTCCAGTTTGGGACCAAGGAATCATGAACCTTGGCAACTTATGTGAAAAAAATTGAAGAATTTTTTACTTTTGCAACCATCTAGTGAAGTATTATTTTATGACTGATGTCATCAAATACTTGTGTCGTTTTGGAAGCATTCCTGAATTCTAGGATTCGAGTACCCCATTCATGGAGGATGCATTGTTCCAGTCAAATGAAATTCCCTATTTTCACTAGGATTTCCCCATTGTGCTAGCATTTGCCTGTCAGCTTCATTAATAGAGCTGAAGGATGTTGCTTGAGAAATCTGATCAATTGTCAGAAGCTCATAGAAGGGTGGCAAGAATCATTGTTAGATTAAGTCTGTGTTTATCTGGGATTAAATCAGAAAGTGGGCACTGGTTGGAGAGATCAAGCAGTTATGAAGTAAAACAAATATTGGAGACTGGAGCGGAGGGAGGGCCTTTCGTTGTATATACAATATCTATTCAGGGGGAAAAAGCGTTGAGGGCGTGCATACATAATCATTACAGACATCTTCCTTGTGTTTTCACATAAACATAAAGTGGGCTTTTGGGGGGAATATAATTTGAAACAACTGCACAACAATTTATGACAAAAACATTTTGAGTGTTATGGATGGAAAATTGAGATGAGGTAAAGTCATTGTGATTAGAAGCAGAATTGTTATGGAGGTATTCTAATTTGAGCTTGTTGTTGCACAGCTGGCTCTATTCTTTGAGAAGAAATTTGAGATTGCTGTGTTCTTTTTGCACTTATAATTTATGACTTATAAGGAATACTTTGCTTATGTAGGTCAAGCGGTATATTGATTCGTACTCTGCATCGTCCATTATTGGATTTTCCCCAGAAGATTTGGTTCAATTAGGAGATATTTATGCTCGATCACAAGCTACCTTTTCAAGTGTTAGAGAGCAACAATCATCCTCTGAAGATTATTTTGATAGTGGAAAATGTGAAATAAAAATATTTAGATTGCAAAGACAGATTGATGCTTACTATAAATACCTCGAAGCAACTGCTGAGCTTGCTCGATCCAAATGGACACAATTTGGTCTGAAAACAATGGTGTCGGGGCTCATCCTTTTGCTACTTTCAGTTTCTGTTCATTTAAATGCATTAGCAAGTGTTGGAAAGATAATGGTGGTTTGTTCAAAAGAACAGTACAAACAATTGGAGCATTACAAAATGTTGGAGGCGTGCTTCCCCTGGAGGCTATTGCTTTTAATTGGATCATTCTCAACTCTTTTTGGAATTTTATGCTTCCCATTTGCCTTTTGTATTTCAGAAGGTGTAGGTTTTCCTCAGGCAGTTGCTGCTTTGAAACAGCATGGTTTCCTTTTAGTTGTGGGAACCTTCACTATGGGTTCAGCAATTGGTTATTTATTGCCATTGAAGGTTAATTCATATGGAGAGAGGAAGCATTGCTGCTCCATAAGTGAGATCAGGCTGGGTTGCTTCGTGACTTATCGGGGAAATCTGCTAAGATGTGTGGCAGCTATGTCTATTGTCATCATGCGTGCAAGCAGTTTTCTTTCAAACAGTTTTATTCGTAAGTCTTTTCTGTAACTTTTTTATTTCTATAATAGATTTAGAGAGTTGTTTCTCTAAATGTTGCATTTCTATGTGAAGTTTTAAGTCAATTAGTTGCAAAGGAGTAAAATGGATTTAAATTTTTTAACCATCTGAAATTAGATTATTTTCTGTACTTTTGGACTGGTTTAGTTGTTGAGGGAGGGGTGGCAAATTTTCTTCTGGCTTCAACAGGAGTCTTAACTCTTCAGTCTGCTATTCAGAATGAGTCTATGGTTTTCGAGGTAATAAGTTTTATAAAACCTTAAAGATTCTATGCTTATTTTTGAAATATGGCATAGGGGCAGAAATAATGATGTTCTTTCATCTGCAATTAATTATTAAATAGTGCTAGAATCATATATGCATCTGGAGGGTGGGTGCAATGTAACAATTTATATTTTGATCTTGGTGGATTCAAACTTCAATTTCAGACCTCTGTCATCTTTGCAGGCACTCCTCTTTCTGATACTAAACACTCTTCTTGGTGTCATTGGGGTAAATGGGGTGTCAAAAGAAACAGTAATTCAACGAGTAGGAAAGACCTTTTCTTCTGCAATCTTCAATAGTATATCTGTGCATTGTGCTACGACAATTTTGGCTGCAGTTCTTCCTCTATTCATTCTAACATTGTTAGTATCTCAGTGGCTTCGAGTGAAGCATTTTTCATGGAACAGATATTGTTGGTATACCTTTTACACTGGGGGAATTCTAAGTTATCTTTTGATAGTCTTCCATTGGATTTTGGAAGACATAACCTTTATGCCATCTATCACTCTTCCAAATTTGCTGAAAGATACTGCAAGACTTTTGTTTCCGCGCCTAGTTTATCTTCTTACTGCTGGGCTGGCAATATTTTTGTTTTATAAAAGTCAATCAAAGGTGCAGAGGGTTAATTCTCCTTTCAAGGATAGCACAACTGTGGCAGCAGTAACCATGTTATCAGTGTGGAGTTCAAGTATTTTATTGTTGCTGGGGAAGCAGGGCCCTTTTATATTATTGCTTGCCATTTTGCAAGGTATGCTTATTTAACTCTCAAACTATCATGTGAACTCTTTTTAGGAAATGCTGTTTATATATATAACAATAATGGGTATATTTGCATTGTAATACAAAATGATCCAATTTCGGCAACAAAATAGCAGTTTCTTCTACTCTACTATATTGCATTATATACTGTCCCAATTAAAACAGAAATTCGCTATAAGTCCTACTAGAGAGTCCAGACAGGAGATTTAAAAAGCAGGCCCATGTGGAACCTCTTCCTGCATTTGCTCATCGACATCTTGTGTATCCTTGAAGTCCTCCAGTCCAGAATATGGAACCAGACACGTATCTTCAGCCTGCTCTTCTGAAACCTTCTCTTCCTTGACAACTCGAAGCCCTGATCAATCCAGCTCTCCAGGTACAGGTTTTATAGAATGTTAAGCAACAAATTTCTGCATGATCAAGGAGTGCTCAATGCCATCTACCCTGGACATCACCATATCCATTTTTTCCACCAGCCCTTGGTTCTTGTGCTCTTGGGCCCTCATAAACTCCTTGAACCTAGATTCCACTGAATGCAAAGGTGCGAATTTGCTCAGAGATTCTGAGCATGTGCCTTGTTCTTTTCTGGGACTCAACTAGAAGATTTTGTTCCCACATTTGGTGCCATTTGTTAAATTTTGAGCTAGATTTCTTATGCAGATTATTTCTTTGAATTCTTCAACACTTTGATTCCAACTTAATACATTTCAACAATATAGAATCATAACTGAATAACAATAATCATGTAGATACGTAAGCATGCACATCAACAACACATATATCCTGGGGAAACCCTGTACAACGAGAAAAACACCAACAAACGATATTCCTTTATTGCATTAATAATATAAGATTACTTGCAAACATCCACCATGAAAACTCTGGTCCGAAAGAGCTTTCCAAGTTGACTCTGACCTGACAGAGACCTAAGAGACCTTGCTGATATAGATGTATCCTAATTGCTTTCAAAGACTCAGATATATCAGCTCTGATATGGGTTGTTGAAACTGCCTCTAATTGATTGATATGCACCTCTATATCCTTCCTCTATATGCTGATCTACACAACACTGTTTGCTGCCTCTATATGCTGATATACGACACTGTTATGCTGCCTCTGTATGCTGTCCTACACAGCATTGTTTGCTGCCTCTATATGCTGATATACAACACTGTTATGCTGCCTCTGTATGCTGTCCTACACAGCACTGTTTGCTGCCTCTATATGCTGATATACATCACTGTTATGCTGCCTCTGTATGCTTTCCTACACAACACTGTTTGCTGCCTCTATATGCTGATATATAGCACTGATATGCTCCTCTATTGTGCTGCCTCTATCTCACTGATATGCGCCTCTATATTCAACCTAACTTTTGCCAGATGCCTTGACTTTTGCTCATGGCTCACAAGGCTTGACTAGGCTGACAGAGTTTGTACATTCCCCCTGACTTTTGCACTAGTCTGTCTATGCTCACAGAGGTTGTACGTTCCCCTGACTTTTGCAGTAGACTGTCTATGCTCACAGAGGTTGTACGTTCCCCCTGACTTTTGCATTAGACTTACATAGCATCTTGTTCGTCCTGACTTTTGGTTTGACTCACAGAGGTTGTACGTTCCCCCTGGCTTTTGTTAATGCCTCACAAGACTGGTTGATTCTCCAAATCTCCTTGACTAGTCTCAGGGTGGCCCATATGGCCTCGCATTGGAGAATGACTGTCGATGCTGCCCAATTTAACACCATTGGCTCCATTGTAGGGTTGAAGTTACCACCTCATGTTGTGCCTCAGACAATCCTCTTTCAAATGCCCTCATCTTTACCTGTAGATTTCTCCCAATTCACACATTGCACACTGGCAGTTGCGACATTGGGCCATTCCTTCCATGGAGCTACTACAACCTATTATCCCCTATCCTAGGGATAACTAAGGAGATCATGTCTTGAGGCCCACAGGTTCTAGACATGGAGTGCCGAGAGCCGGATGACTTGAGCATGGCCCCGGAGGGCCCATCTTTTCTTCAGTGCATCCCATCTATCGACAACAACAACGTCCATCCCACCAGCCTGGTCCTGAAGTAGTAGTAAGTCTTGCTCCATCAGGTAATGTGTCCGGGTATTATGGTATGTGTCACTCTGATTATTGAAGCAGTTGAATATGTTGCATTGAATTCTCCTTCATTTTATAACATTTGCTTGGAAATTATGCTCTTTAACTTGTTCATACCTGGAAGGGTGACATGATGCCCTAGTAAGTTGATCTCCCTTTAGGATGGGTTGCCACTGGGTGGGTCTATGAAAGGTCATCGTCCATTCCCTTCATACTTACCACTTTCCATCTTTATTCCTCTCATTTCCACCTACCTTTGTTCGGGCATTGGGATTTGCCACACTAGGAAGGGTTGTACCTTGCCTTGTGGGAAGAAGGGGCTAAAGGCCCAGGGGGTAAAAGTAGCTGGCAAGAGTTAAAAGCCAAAATGAAACCTTTGAGATGCTTCGCCCAGGGATTCCCGAGAAATCAATAAAAGGCTTCTCAGTAAGAAAAGGGGACCCATAAGATAAATCAAAACCACTGGATGCATATCTCAGACCATGTTGAAATAAACCACCACTGGATGTATATCTCAGACCATAGTTAACGGTCCCTTTGAGATATCTCAAGATGTGCTTTGCTGCCAGCCAGTGTCTCTGTCTCGGTTCAGTCATGAACTGACTCATTGCAATCACTGCATAGCATATATCTGATCTGGTGTGAATCATGTACATCAATGATCCAATCAGCTGCCTATACATGGTGGGATCCACCAAATTTGAACCTGTATTAGAATCATGCAGCTTCCTTAGGTTGGTAACCATCGGAGTAGACATGGATTTGCAATCCATCATACCAAACCTCTTTAGTTCATCCACTGTGTATTTTCCTTGTGCCAGAAATATCTTTCCCTGTGTTTGCCACACTTCCAATCCTAGGAAATAATGCATCAAGCCTAAGTCTTTCATCTCGAATTCTGAGGTTAGCTCCCTCTTACACCAGGCTATTAGTCCTTCATCTCATGTTAGAAAGAGATCATCAACATACAAGATTAGTATAATAGGTTGGTTACCTCTTACCTTGAAGTACATATTTGCATCAACATCACTTTTCTGAAAGCCCAGGATTTTAAGAAAGCCATCAATCCTGTCATACCAAACTCTGGGAGCTTGCTTAATACCATACAAGGCCTTCCTTAGCTTGCATACATGAGTGCCTTTGTTATGCAGTACAAAACCATCTGGTTGTTCCACAAAGACCTCCTATTCAATCTTTCCATTCAAGAATGTTGTTTTTACATCCATATGATGTAGCTTCCAACCAAGAACTGAAGCTAGTGCAATAATAGTTCGAATGGAGGTATACCTGGCTATAGGGGAAAACATCTCTTCCTAGTCGATTCCTTCTTTCTGAGTGAAGCCTCTGGCTACAAATATTTCTTTGAACTTTTCCACACTCCCATCAACTGCATGTTTGATCTTATAGATCCATTTGGAAGAGACCACTGATTTTTCCTTTTGCCTCAACACAATGTCCCAGACATTGTTCTTTAGAATAGACCTGTATTCCTCAAGCACGACATCCTTCCATACTTGTAATTTATTTGCTTTTTCAAATGAAGAAGGTTCGACATCACTGATGCTGCTCATCAGTGCAACATAGCCTCCAAACCTATGAGGCCTCTTACTTTCCCTGAAAGTTCCTTTGGGAGAAGCTATCTTTTCTGCTTCCTGCACTGTTTCTTTAAGCTACCCTGACTTCCTTTTGGCTGGAGGTTCTTCAATAGTTCTTTCTAACTCTTCAGCAAGTTCTAGGGGCTCATCACTTGGCCCTTCATGAGGTTCCTCCCTCTGAACATCTGACTCTTCATTTTCAGAAGAGGGTGAAGCTGGTTGAACTGCTTCTAATTCCTGCTGAAGCTCTCTGGATTTCTTGAATGCGACTTCCTCATGGAAAGTCACATCTTTGGTTATCTCTATCTGCCTCTGACCTCTTACATATACCCTGTAAGCCTTGGAGTTCTCACTGTACCCCACAAAACCCCTTTCTTGCTTGAGGGTTCCATGTTTGTCCTCTTTTCCTTAGGGATATGAATATACACCAGACACCCAAATATCCTTAGATTCCCTACTTCAGGTTTGATCCCTGAGAAGACCTCTTCATGAGTCTTGTCCTTCAAAATAGCATGTGGACACCTGTTCTGAATATACACGGCAGTGGAGGTAGCTTCTACCCATAAAGAATTTGGCAGATCCTGGTCAAACATCATGGCTTTCGCTGCCTCACAAATTGTCCTGTTTTTCCTCTCAACAACTCCATTTTGCTGAGGGTTATATGGCACTGTCAACTGTATCTTGATTATTGCCGACTTGCAGAAATCCTCAAACTGGAGAGATTCAAACTCTCCTCCATTGTTTGTTCTAGGGTTTTGATGTGTTTCCCTGTCATGTTCTGCAGATCTGGAAGTGCTTTGTAATGAATATGTCCAAGTCTTCTGTGCCACAATTCGCTGGAGCTAGTTGCATCATGAGCCAATGCCTGAACTGACTGTCCTGTCACGACGTACGGTCCTCCTCTACATATCCCAATGGGTTCTGTTGTACTCAAGTGGCTACCTTTAGCCTACAGTAGTGCCTTCGTGTCCTTGAAGATCACCCAATATCCCTTGTCCTCAAGGGTTGCAAATGATATAAGATTCTTCTTGAGTCTTGAAACATATAATACTTCATCAACATGAAGTCTAGCCCCAGATTCCACTCTGAAGGAGATAGAGCCTACTCCCTCTATCTTGTAACATTTGTCATCCCCAAGCTCAACCTGCTCTGCAAAATATTTTGTCTTGAAATATGAGAGGATCTCCTTGTACCCTGTCATGTGCTTTTATGCACCACTGTCTACTAACCAAGTTTTTGGCCCTGTGAAAACTGAATTGGATAAGGCAAAAACTAGGTAATATTCTTTTCTATTTTCTCTCTCATTGGGAGGACTTTTCTATATTCTTTTGGATTCATCATCGTCAACAGTTGAGGCATGATGTTTCCCTCTCCTTGGATTTTTCTTTCTAAACCAAAAATCTTTAGCAAAATGACCCAGCTTATTACAACTAAAGCATTTAATCTTAGATGTATCAATACTCTTGCCTTTGAACATACCTTTGGTGTTTGACTTCCTCTGAGAGCCTTTCTAGAAAGTGACTTTCTTCTTTCCCTTGAATCTTGATGCTAATGTTGAATGCTCTCCTCTGGTTGGCTTGCTCCTGGTAGCAATGCGCCTCTCCTCCTGGAGGAAATCATGCCATAACCTCTCAAACGTGGTCTGAATCTCTCTCCCACTTACATTGGATAAGAAGGTCTCCCATAAAGAAGGAAGACCATCAAATATGGCTTGCACTAAGTCATCATCGTCCACTGTGACATCTGTGACTAGAAGATGATCTCTGATCTGGGCTATCCTGGAATAGAAAGATGCTACCGATTCACCTTTCTCCATCTTCAAATACTTAAGCTTGTGTTTAAGTGTCCTCTTCTGACTTGGAGCGTGTTTCTTATACAGATTCTCCAAGGTATCCATACAGTCCTTGGCAGTCATTAACGTAGTCAATGCCGACATTATACTATCTTTGACTGAGTCAAAGATGATTCTCTTAGCCTTTACTTGACTCTTCCTGCATGCCGCTCTTCCTGCATTAGTAGTGGGTTCCTCCACCACTGTGGTCAGATAGTGTTCAATATCATGCTCCTGCAAGATATTCATTATCCCGAGCTTCTACACATTGAAGTTGGTACCTCCTTCGAGCCTATCCTCGGCCCTGACTGAAATGGAGGATGCCATGGACCTCACACTGGAAACTTCATCAAGCTTGCTTGGATCTGTGTGTACCTGCTGCTGCACTTCAATGAGTTTATCACACCCTAAGCTCTGATACCATGTTAAATTTTGAGGTTGATTTTTTATGCGGATTATTTCTTTGAATTCTTCAACACTTTGATTCCAGCTTAATATATTTCAACAATATAGAATCATAACTGAATAGCAATAATCATGTAGATACGTAAGCATGCACATCAACAACACATATACCCTGGGGAAACCTTGTACAGGGAGAAAAACCCAACAAACGATATTCTTTTATTGCATTAATAATGTAAGATCACTTACAAATATCCACCATGAAAACTCTGCTCTTAAAGAGCTTTCCAAGTTGACTCTGACCTGACAGAGACCTAAGAGACCTTGCTGATATAGATGTATTCTAGTTGCTTTTAAAGACTGAGATATATCAACTCTGATATGGGCTGTTGAAACTGCCTTTAATTGACTGATATGCGCCTCTATATGCTGATCTACACAACGATGTTTGTTTCTTCTATATGTGCCTCTATATGCTGATATACAAAACTGTTATGCTGCCTCTGTATGTTGTCATACACAACACTGTTTGTTGCCTCTATATGCTGATATAACACTGTTATGCTTCCTATGTATGCAGTGCTACACAACACTGTTTGCTGCCTCTATATGCACCTCTATATGCTAATATACAACACTGTTATGCTGCCTCTGTATGCTGTCCTACACAGAACTGTTTGCTGCCTCTGTATGCGCCTCTATATGCTGATATATAGCAATTTTGGTGCTCTAGCATGTCGTTTTTGTCACCAACGGTTAGCACATGCATACCAAAATATATATAACACACCTAGAGATCTTTACATCTGAAAATACAGTAGTTCTAAACTCTAACATACATGAAAAGGAACACAGTTATTTTTGGTCAACATGACCATGGATAAAACTCCCCCGGGGAAAACTAGTTTGGAATATAAGTATATATATAGGGAGAATGGAAGGTGGAATACAACAAGTACAATATATAGAAGAACTTGATACAATAGCAGCTTGATCCAAGCTGCAACACAAGTCCAACTGAAGCAAGAGCGCCCTAGGATGATGCGCCCTCCATAATTGCCGACAAGACCATTGAACTGGAGCTAGATGCTAACTGGAATCTCTGAAGAAGAAACCCCTCCACAGTACTCTGATACTGATGAGTAGCCTCCCTCTGAAACAGACCTCACTGCAATCTGAGCTTTGAAAGTCCTCCCTGCTGATGATGCGCCCTCCTCACCAAGTGCACCCTCCTCCAAGCAAGAACCTCCCCACTATGGTATGGTCATCTGTCTCCTAATTCACCCACAAAGTGAATTAATAGTCATTTTAGGCATAAATGACCAAATTTCACTTTTGACTTAAATCTCCCAAGTCAAACTGAAATTAGACATAAAGTACAAGGCACAAAGTACATAGTACTTCCCACACGTGTTTAGGAGCTCACAAACACATGGGGAACACCTCCCAAGGTACATAATCTCAACACTCCCTCTTACCGAGGAAGGTGTTTCTCACCAAGCCCATCTTGTCTCTGAAGTAGACATGTTTGCCTCTTGGCAGGGCCTTGGTGAGGATGCCTGCAATCTGCTCGTCAGTCGATATACACTGTAACTGCACTGCGCCTCTCTGAACCCAATCTCGTATGAAGTGATACTTGATCTCAATGTGCTTCGACCGGTCATGGAAAACTGGATTCTCAGAGAGTTTGATACAACTATGATTATCGTAGTGTATGACGGTCGGTGGCATCTCCTGATCAAATAATCCTACCAGCATCTTATGAAGCAAATGGCCTCGCAACTAGCCTGACTGACCGCCATGTACTCTTCCTCGGTGGAACTCAAAGCAACTGACTTTTGTTTCCGGCTGAACCAGGGAACAAGTCTTGACCCCAAACCAAGGCAACACCCTGAGGTGCTTTTCCTGTCAGTAGCACATCCTGCCCAGTCTGAGTCGGTGTAGCCAACCAAACTGACCCCATCATCTCTGATATAGTCTAGGCCAAAATCATCTGTCCCAGCAATGTACCTCAACACATGTTTTGCCCCAATCCAGTGAACACTCCTCGGCTCTACCATATGCTGGCTGAGAGTGTTCATGACAAAACAGATCTCTGGTCTAGTGTTGACCAAATACATAAGTGAACCGATCAATTGCCTATAAACTGTAGCATCTAGCAACTGGGAATCTGAAGCACTAAGCTTCTTCCAATTGGTAACCATGGGTGTCGACATAGGTCTGCACTCCTCCATCTGAAATCTGCTCAAAATATCTGCAACATACTTCCCCTGCCCGAGAAATATGTGTCCCTCCTCCTTCCATACCTCCATTCCCAAAAAATAGTGCATTAACCCAATGTCATTCATCTCAAACTCTGATGCAAGCCCCAACTTGCACTCAACTATGAGATCCTTGGCTCCTGTGATGAACAAGTCATCCACATAAAGAATGAGAATGAGCGTGTCCTCACCTCTAATGATGTAATAGAGGTTAGGATTGACATTGCTCTTCTCGAAGCCCATCTGAAGCAAGTATGTGTCAATACGTGAATACCAAACTCAGGGACCTTGCTTCAGACCATAAAGTGCCTTTCTCAAAAGACACATGTGAGTCTCCCTCTCACTCACCTCAAACCCTTGTGGCTGCTCAATGTACACCTCCTCATCTATAAAGCCATTTGGAAATGCGGTCTTCACATCCATTTGGTGAATGTTCCAACCCATCTCTACTGCTATGGCAATAATGGTCCTGATCGAGGTGTATCTCGCAACTAGTGCAAATGTCTCATCATAATCGAATCCCTCTATTTGAGAGAAGCCTCGCACCACAAAACGAGCCTTGTGTTTCTCTATGCTTCCATCTGCAACATACTTGGTTTTGTACAACCACCTGGAAGTCATAACTGACTTCCCCACTGGCCTCAGAACCACCTCCCAAACATCGTTGCACACAATGGAGTCATACTCCTCTACCATGGCTTCTTTCTAGACCTGCTGGTCCACTGCCTACGCAAATGTCTGTGGCCCAGTATCTCTGATACTCGCCACTAAAGCTAAATATGATCCAAATCTGACTGGAGGTCTACTCTCTCTGATTTGGCTCTTGGGCTCCCCTACGTTCTCCTTGGCCTCCTTCAGGGTCTCCTAAAACCATCAAGGTCTCCTCTTCCCTGAACTGGTCAATGGAGAAGTAAGGTCTCTCTGCCCAAGAGTAACTGCCTCAGGGCTAGTCTCAACACTCTGAGATCCTGAAGCCTCTGCCCCCTCTGACTGAACACCCTCTGACTGTGACCCTGAAGCTGTGCATGGTGACCCTATCACCCCTGATACCGGCGTAGCGGAAACCTGAGGTTGTGCTCTCTCTGAGACATCTATCAGTGCCTCTGCATCATCCTCCACACTAATTCTCGACTCAAGAGATCTCTGAAAAGCCCTATCCTCCTCAAATCTGACATCTCTTCTCACCACCACTCTCCTAAGTGATGGAATGTAGATACACTAGGCTTTGGACACCTTTGAGTATCCAACTAGAATATCTCTTGTTGGGATGTGGGGTCTAGTTTTGTCCTCTTCTCTGAGGGGACATGAGAAAAGGTCAAGCACCCAAAGATCCTGATGTGCTCGACATCGGGCCTCCTACCAGTGAAGGCCTCCTGAGGAGTCATCTTCCCCAATATCTTGTGGGGGCTCCTGTACTGCAGGTAAACTGCAATAGCACTCGCCTTTGTCCATAGGTACAAAGGAAAACTTTGATTGTGCAACATGGATCTCGTTTCACCGGTGAAAGCCCAGTTTTTCCTCTCGACAACCCCGTTCTGTTGGGGGTTGTATGGTATGGTCATCTGTCTTCTAATGCCATGAACTGTGTGGAGGAATACTCTCCCTCGTTATTCGACTGCAAGACCTTGATCCTCTTTCCAGATTGGTTCTCCACAAGACCTCACTCTTGGTGTTCAGGAAATAGATCCAGGTCTTCTTTGAGTAGTCATCAATGAATGTGAGATAGGACTCACAACCAGTCAAGGACTTCCGAGTCATGGGCCCACGCACATCCATGTGTACTAAATCCAGTATCTTAGCTGACCTAGTGTCATTGCTGGGGAATGAGGCCTTGGTAAACTTACCAAGCGCACACCCTTTGCAAACATCTTAATGCTTTGTACTGTTCTATGGCACTCCGGTCACAACCTCTCTCAGTCCTCCGAGAGCTCCATGATGTAGATGGGCCATCCTACGATGCCATAGCTCACATGCCTGTCTGCTGCTGTCGTTGCTTACTGCCAATGCATGAAGAGGTTGAAAAAGCAATTTGAACAGTTTACTATCCCTGACTCCAATCACTTGTCCTGAGGCAAGTGAGGACCCCTTAGGGTGAATGAAGACCTCGGTCCCTCTGAAGGACACCTCAACACCTCTATCCTGGAGGGTAGAAACTGAAATCAAATTCTTCTTCAGCCCAGGGACATAGAGAATGTCCCTCAACGATATAGGTGGCATTCCATCTCTCCAAAAGGTGACAATGCCAATCCCAACAACTCTAACCAAGGAGTCATCTCCGAGGGCAATCTCCATCCTGACCTCTGTGTCTCTGAGATCAGTCAAATTCTCTTTGACTCCAGTCATATGGCTCGAAGCCCCGCTGTCAATATACCAGATACTAGGTGCTGTCTCAACTGAAGTGCAACATATGAGGAAAACACACTCTCTCTCGAACTAAGTCTGAAACTCTACCTCCTCTGCTGTAGCTGCGGTACCACCTCTCTTCTTCTTCCTATTGAGACACTGTCCAACATAGTGCTCCAACTTCTTACAAACAAAAAAATTCACTTTGCTCATATCTCTCTTCTGACCACTGCTGCTCTCTCCTCCTTGTAGTGGGGCTCCAAACTTGGGACCCTGTCGACCTCCTCGGCCGACCTTCTTCTTGCCCTTTGTCCAAAGAGAAAGATCCTCATCACCCTGAACTGACTACTGCTGCTGCTGCTGTCCAGAAGCCTCTGCTACAAGTCTCTTCTCCTCCTGGACGAAGTCATCCCACATCCTCTCCCATGTGGGCATGGCCTCCCTGGCAACAATGCCATGAACGAATGGACCCCATGGTTTGGTAAAGTTGTTTAAGGCTGTCCTCACCATAGAATTTGGGTCCACCACCTCTCCAACAGCTCCAAGATCGTCTCTAATCTGGGTGTATCGACCAAAGAAAGAAGTCACCGACTCACTCTTGAGCATGTGAATGCCCTTGAGTCGATCATGAAGAACCATCTTTTGGTTCTCATTAGAGCTCTAATAAAGCTTACATAGAGATGCCCACATCTCATATGCATAAGCTTTCCCAGTCAAGTGGGGAATGATATGATCCCGCACTGCATCACATATGGTCGTCTTTTCCTTGTTGTTCATCTTCCTGAACTCTGCTAACAAGACGGGAGTAGTAGCAGGGGGAACAAGAACAACTGCCTCAACTATGTCCCATAGTTCGAGGTCCTCCAAGACAAAGACAATCTTGGCCTTCCAAGGCGACCAGTTGCTAGCCCCAACTAGCCTATCCTCCACACGCATCTAAGATGCCGACATCATTGTCAAACTGCACTCGAACTGATGCTCCAACTGCAAAGGAACGTTGCCTCATTCCTGTCAACACAGGTGTGAAAAGAGGCAAGAGAACAACAACCTCACTCCAAGAAATATAGGTGTGAAAAGAGGTCGTGAAAAATCAGCCTCACTCCTACCACGTAGGTGTGAAAAGAGATGGACGAAAATGTCCACAAACTGCTCTACAACCCTTTACAAAATTCTGCCAACAAGCTGCCACTAAACTCTGTCAATGGCTGTCCACAAAATCTGCCAAGAAGGTGTCTAAAACAGCCCACTCATATGCTGTTCAAAACTACTAAAAAATCAGCCATCGAGCTTTGATACCATGAAGATTTTCCAGGTCCTATCAAGCTGCCAACTAGGTCTGTCTTTGACCTCAAATTGGCTCTAAGTTTCAACTGTCAATGAAGGTTTTGCTGCTGTTTTATAACAGCCAACAGTTCATGAACTTCTTTGCTGATTTGTTACGGTTACATAAACAATTTTGGTTCTCTACCATGTAGATTTTGTCACCAAGGGTTAGCACATGCATACCAAAATATATATAACACACCTCGAGATCTTTACAGCTGAAAATACTGTAGTTCTAAACTCTAACATACATGAAAATGAATATAGGTATGTTTGGTCAACATGACCCTGGATAAAACCTCCTCTGGGAAAAACCAGTGTGGATAAGTGTATATATAGGGAGAATAGGAGGTGGAATACAACAAGTACAATATATAGAAGAACCTGATACAATAACAGCTTGATCCAAGCTGCAACACAAGTCCAACTGAAGCAAGAGCGCCTTAGGATGGTGCACCCTCCATAAATGCTGACAAGACCACTGAACTGGAGCTAAATGCCAATTGGAAGCTCTGATGAAGAAACCCCTCCACAATACTCTGATACTGATGAGTAGCCTCCCTCTGAAACATACCTCACTGCAATCTGAGCTCTGAAAGTCCTCCTTGCTGATGATGCACCCTCCTCACCAAGTGTGCCCTCCTCCAAGCAAGAACCTCCCCACTAAATAACTGAGGCCCTAAGCTTGATGGCTGTCTCCATGGATGGAAGCACCCAAGCTAGCCTCAAACAATGCTTGAAACCTCATGGTCATGCTCTCTCTCAAACTCTCCAAGTGAACAAACGAGTGAATGAGCTCCTCCTTTCCCTTTGTGCCCCTCTTGAACCTCCATAAGGAAACCTAAAGTTTGGATGGTTGAGATCATCCAATGTCATGTCCAATCAATGGTTGAGATCATCCCATAATAATCTCACTCTCAAACCCACTTTGGGTTAAGTTCCCTAAGTTCACTTTATGTCTCCTAATTCACCCACAAAGTGAATTAATAGTCATTTTAGGCATAAATGACCAAATTTCACTTTTGACTTAAATCTCCTAAGTCAAAGTGAAATTAGACATAAAGTACAAGGCACAAAGTACATAGTACTTCTCACATGTGTTTAGGAGCTCACAAACACATGGAGAACACCTCCCAAGGTCCATAATCTCAACACTATTGTGCTACCTTTATCTCACTGATATGCGCCTCTATATGCTTCACCCTTAACCTGCATATAAACTGTGTAGAAGAGAGGGGTCAACCTGTGCTTATAAAGGAGTGAAGAGGAGAAGAGGAGAGGGCTCGAAATAGAGGTTTGAAAGCATGCTTGACTTAACTCAGCATTACACTTTAGTTCGAAAATAGAACTAGACTTGAGACTTCAGTTACAACTCAACATTACACTTAGTTCGAAAATAGAACTAGACTCGAGACTTCAGTTACAGCTCAACATTACACTTTAGTTCGAAAATAGAACTAGACTTGAGACTTCAGTTACAACTTAGCATTACACTTTAGTTCGTGTTGACCACCTATTTCAACTAGGGGGTCAACTCCATGTGCCATGAAGCTATGTACCTAATGGTGCAATAAAGTTGAAGACTTATTGGTTCTACAAGGCAATTTTTCCCTCATCACTTCTTTTTGTAATTGGAATTTACGCTCCCCTGCGTGGGATAATAATGTATTGGGTCTGCATGGATCATATTTTAGGTTAGTTGCCTCAGAATTTATCATTAGGTAAGTTCTTTCATCGAGTGTTTTTTTTCCTCAGGTAATTGATTTGGCCTAACCAACCATTTTAATTGCCCTTGAGTTTTTCACTCCCAATAATCCTCCAAAGTGGTGAAAGACATTCTAATGATCGAGCCTAATGGGTGACTAGGGTTAGGAATATTGTAAATGACCATGCTAGACATCTCCTAGAGTCTTGCGGAATTCCATCGAGTCTAAGTAGTTTTATTTTATTTTATTTTATAAAATTACCCAATTAATGGTCATTTTAATTAATTTTAATGTAAAAATGTAAAAACTAAGTCCTAGGGGATTTTGATAGGGGTGTGAGTACTCAAAAGAAATGGAATGAGACCCCCTACACCCTTGGACCAAGTTTCAATCCAATTGGACAAGTTTTGCTAGGTCATTGTCCATGAGGAGTCCAAGTCAGTCCAAGTCAGCAATTTAATTGCTTTAATTTGGCTAAGTAAAAATGACAATTTTTGTAAAATGAGCAAAAAGAGTTGAGAAAGAGTGGGAAAGGTTTCCTAAGCCTTTTCCTATGTTAGAAAAACACTTTTCTAACTTAATCCCACCCCCCTTGCTTAGCCACACTCACAACTTGTCATACCCCCTAGGGAAGTTGCGCCCCCCTTGGTGAGTAACCTAACCAAAGTTAAAAAAAAATTTAGTTGAACACCTAAGCTCCTAAAGTGCGCCCCCCTAGTGACTCAACATGATGTTTGACTTGTCAAAAAGGTGTTCCCCCTCACCCTCACAAACCCTAGATGACTAAAACCCTAAAAGTGCGCCCTCCTTGAAAGTTGAGATCATCACTTCTTTTTGCATGAGTGACACTTGGAGCTCATCCAAGAGGGGTCACTCTTGCCTCCCAGGTATAAAAGAATGCCTACCCCTCCCTCATTTCACATTTATTCTCAGTGTACTGTTACTATGCCCAAATCTCTCCCGCTCTTCTCTTTTTCTTCCTCATTTCTTCTTGTAATTTCTTGCTGCAAGTATTTACATGCACACTTTTGGAATAAATAAAATCTTTGGAGGGAATTTCATGGTGCATTGGGAGTCTTATTGATGCTCCTCATGGTCTTTGTTTGAGGTGATATTGCTGCCATAGTTTCTTGTGGGTTTTCTTTCTTTCAAATATAATTTAGGAGATCCCAAACAAAGTATTTTGCTTGGTTAAGTTTATGGTAGTATTGCTGTAGACTTAGTGAGTTATTTGTATGGTATTGGAAAATATTTTGCAATTTCCATTTCATGTACTTGCCTTCTAGTTATTTTGTAGCAAGATCTCACTCATTTGCAGGTCACTAAGGGTTTGGGGAAGCAATTTTCAGATCTGGGAAGTTGCTTGTTCAACCAAGGGATTCCTCTATTTATTTTCTGTTATAACTTCTATCATTCTTTGGGGATTTGTGGCTGTTTTTCAGTTCTGAAATAGGCATAAAATACACATCCTACATTCAGATTTTTATAGCAAATATTTCTGTTCTCACTAACATAATTTTTTTGAGTTAATAATCTTTACTAAATCTAAATCTAAATTGTGTATAATCTTTACTTTCCTGCAACTTTACTTTCAAGTACTATCTTTCTTGCATTTACTTTTTAGTTGGGTATATCTATTGTTGAATGGTGTATTTTTGAAGTTGTGCATTAGTCATCTTGGTGGTTTTTCTTTCAAGTTATTGCATCCTTGAAGTTGTGCACTAGTCCTTGAGGAGCCCCTTTTGAAGTTGCACATCTTTTCTTTGGGCGTCTAAGCTTTGGGTGTAAGTTGTTTCCATTGTGGTGAATGCATCATTGAGCTATTTCTCCTTAGTTCATCTGCAAAGTCTTTTAAGTGGTTAGTTCAATTATTGTTTCATTGGTGTAATAGATCTAACAAGTACTTCTTTAATTTCATTTGTAAATTGGCAGTTAGTTGTATCTTTGTACATTGTGTAGTCATCTAACTATTTTTTTTTTTTGGGTATTTGTTGTAATCATATTTCATTTGTATTAATTTGTAAAGTTATTCTTTATTTGTACTTAGATCATTTCTTTGCTTGTTGTAACTTTAATTGATCCCTTGCCCAACCTTTAGGCACTAGTCTTAGTTGACCTTAGGGAAAGGGCTGATTTTCATTCAAGCTTTGCATTGCATTGCTGCCTGTCATATAGGCTAGCTCCCCCTTGCCTTAACAAACTAAAATTAACTCCTAGAATTCATTTAATAATTCACATAGTAACTAGGGTCTACCCCCCTTGGCTTCCCTAGGAGTAAGCCTAGACGAAAGAAATCCAAATCGAGGTGATAGTGGGTTTGGATTTAGGCATTGTGCCTCGAAGGACACACTAAGTGGATTGAGACTTTTCCACGTTTGCAAGTGTGTATAAGGACGACAACATCTCTGGCGCCGTTGCCGAGGATAAGTCTTTTATCCTTGGTCTTAATGACTTAACTTAATTTATTCTTTTAAAACTAAGTAATAAATTTTCTCCCTCAAATGTTTTAACTTGTGTTGGTTTTTCATTGTTTGCTTTCTCTCCAAGTGGCGACTCCATTAGAAAATTCTTTGAAGTGTACTACTAGGAGCACTTCACAAGGATTGATTTACTCTTTTCCTGAACCTTAAAAGGTTTATAGGAGGAGACTAAACGACATTGCTCCTCGTAGGCTGCTTGAAAGTCTTGGAGAAGAAGCAGTCTCTGATATCCAATTCTTGTTTGAACAAAATAATCCACCAACTGTTAATACTACAACAACTAATCCTAACTTAATCATGAGTACCCTACTAAGGCCTTTGAATTTTGCAGCAATTCAAGGTGCTCCTTACGCAATTCCTGACAAAGTTATTGAGAAGTTGCCTTCTTTTGAGGGAAACAATGCAGTTAGTGAGCATTCTCACCTTTTGAATTTCGACTTGTGTATCTTGAAGTGGTGTCGTGGGCATGATGAAGAGGGATGTGAAGATGACTCTATTTGTATATTCTTTAGAGGGGGATGCTGCTGAGTGCTTTTCAGAACAAGATCCTAACAAGTTTAGCACCCTAGCCGAAATTTATCAAGCTTTTAGAGAAAGGTGGGGTGATCAGAAAGAGGACAGATTTTTACTAGTTGCCCTTAGCACTGTTGATGAAAGCATCTATGGGAGACATCCTCTAGCGTACAAACCTGTGAGATGTGGAACACAACAGCTTGTGAAGTCTTTCTCTCAGCTTACAAACCTGAGAGAAAGCCCCTATGAAGGGTTCGTGGTTCCTGCCTGAGACAGAGTCAAGAATGTAAAGATGGCCTCCTCCATGACGTGAGAGAGATGAACTCCTGATGATTATCCGATGTAAAAGCGATCTGTTGAGTTAGGACGTGCCTGTGGCTGAGCACAAGGTGAACGTGGGAAATCCCTAAAAAGCGCTGGGCACATCATCATGAGAACATAAATAAAGATGATGTGATGGCCTCCTCTGAGCAGCAACATAGTTGATGAGAAGACTCTGGATGATCCTCTTGTTGGTGGCAGTGGGAAAGCAGATCTGTAGAGCAGACGTGCCTGTAGACAAGCACAGGTGCACATGTGAAGACCTGGTTCATCTGTGTGATGCAGTGAATCAGGTCCATGACATCCCTATGGATGTGCCCCTAGTGGATGAGCACTAGTGGGTGTATCAGATCCTTTGCTATATGTTGTTCAAGAGTCAGACCTACTTGTAACCCTAGTTATTGTGTAAAGGGTACAGGTCGGCCCTATCTTATTGTGTCTAAAGATGAACTGTAAAAGATAATTAATATTAATATTAATAGTAATATTAATTATTATAATAATAAATAAATAATATGTCCAAGTGAGGTCGGCCCTATTGTTCCAATAGACACTTTAGTTGACAGGACAAGTCTAATATAAGTAAGAGGAAATCTTCCATTGTAGACACACACACACTTGTGAGTTTTGGAAATTTTAGCAAGTACACTTCTTGGTCAAAGTTGCGCACCTCTCTTGGGCACTAGAGTTTCTAGGGTTTTGTGCACCCTCTTGTGTGCTAGGATATTCTTGGTGGTGAAAGGTCTTTCTTTTAAAGAATATAGCAAAGGATTTAGTTGGGTTTTTCTCCCTTGTTTGAGAAGGGTTTCCCAGGATATATCTTGTGTTCTTGTGCATGGTGTTTCTTCTTGTGATCTTGGTTGCTGCAACATTCTTTTTTATGGTTAAGAAATGATGAAATTAATGAACTACATGCTTAACCTAGCTTATGAAAAATCAACAAGCACAAGTCAGAAAAAGGAAAATGAAACCATGGAAGAATTCAACATAAAATTTAATGACTTGGTGAAAAGTCTCCCTACAACAATTAAGCCTCCAGACACTTCAATTTTAATTTATTACATGGAGGCCTTTGAGGGAGAGATGAGATATCAACTAAGGGATAAGGATCCTCAAACTATTAAGGATGCACAAGCTTTTGTAGTGTTGATAGATAAAAACATGCAAGATGCTAGGAAGTCTAATATTCATGGTTTTTCTAGAGGTTCTTCTTTCATGAATGTTGAGGAAAGGAAGAAGAAAGTAGAAGGTCAAGAGTCTTCAAATGATGGTATTAAGGAGTTGACTCAATTGATCAAACAAATGGAAATTAACCATGCCAATCAGATTAATGCTTTACAGAATAGATTGATCACTATGGAGAGGGAAATTAGGGAGAGAAAATAGTGATTGGGAAATTAGGGAGAGAATAGAGGGAGAGGGAAATTAGGGAGAGATTTGTGGAAGTGTTTGAGGAAATTTAGGCCCCTTGATTGGTGGGACGAATGGAGAGAAAGGGGGAAATGGGAGAGAAATCAGGGAGAGGGAAATTGGGGAGAGAATATAGAGATTTTGGCGGGTGAGAGAATTAAGGATGGAGAGAAAAAAGGTAGGCTTCTGTCCTCTCCTCGTGACTCATCTATCCAATGTGGACGCCAACTCATCCAAATGTCCAACCAACTGCCATATCATTTCTAGAAACAACCATGTGTCATTTCCTACTAAAAATAGACGTTGCCAAAAATAAACATGCTCAAGATAGCAGTTTCTCTAAAATTTTAGAAATGCCAGAAATGTGTCTAGGACCTGTTATCCCCGATTTCATGGGATAACTAGGAGATCATGCCTTGAGGCCCACAGGTCCTAGACATGGAGTACTGAGAGCAAGATTGACCTGAGCATGGCCCTGGAGGGCCCACCATTCTCTTCTCTCACCAGACTTATCTTGTCAGTAGCAGCAACATCTATCACCATCGGCCTAGTCTTGCATCAGAGAAGGCTCTTGCTCCATGAGGTAATTGGTCCAGGTATCATGGTATGTGTCACTTTTGATCATTATAAGCTTTAAATGTATGCATCTAAGTCCTTTTATTTCTAACAACTGCTTGGATCTTACATTGACCCACTTGACCATGGTTGGGGGGATTGACAGGGTGCCTTAGCAAGCCTGTA
>ML776707.1:867447-881918 GCA_009831015.1 Picea engelmannii | reverse complement strand
TACAATTACCGACTTAGTTAATCCTCAATGGGGATTAACCTAACAATAAAAATAATAATAATGACATGATTAATCCACAATGGGGATTTAATCCAATAACAAAATAATAAGAATGCTCTTCGCAGTTACATTATTTCAACATCCAGTACCATCAAACTGAGGAATCCTGGTTTGATAATCCTGGGGCATGTTATGTAAGGGAGCAACTAACATCAGGGGAGCATATCTCGTTGCCATGATTGGTGGAGGAGGTTGGATGACAACTTGTATGATTGGTGGAGAAGTGACAGATGATGTGGAGGAAACAGGGCTGTGAGGTATAGACTGAGATGCTTAAGGGTTGTCAAACAACAATAGAAATGACAGAAAGCTCGACAAACTGTTGAAAATGAGCTTTATACAAAGCTTGGTCAAGATTTGAAGCTAGATCTTGTAGTTTCTCGAACTCTTGTAGGATCCACTGATCAAAATTTGTTTTAGGAGAGAGTCTTTCAAGGGTTTTAGGTTGAATGATGGTTTGATCTAATACTATTTCGTCCACAAAGCTTTCAGATTTGGTTCTAAAAAGGCTATGCTCAAAGGGTAGGTCAAACTCGATATCCTAGATTGTGATAAGCTTCTCAGGAAGAGAAGTGGCCCTAAGAAGAGGACTGCTACTCCCTTGCCCTTCTGATGTGTTTCTTTTTTTGATTAATTTTTTGGTGTTATCTACTATTTTAACAGGTTCTGGATCAAGGTGAGATCTAGTGTGAATTCTTTTTGGAGCCAGAACTTAAACTTTAAGAAATCTAATTTAATATGTACAAATTTCAACAACCTTTGAATATTTATCTCTTTAAAGTTAGATCTTTAATTGTTCAGAAATAAAGTTTTCTTATCTAGGGAAGACAATTTATAAGCTTTGGAAAATTTGTTCAGTTCCCTAGTATGGTCACCACTTTGTTAGCACTCTGTAATTCCCAGAGGTTGTCAAGGGCAGAAGAAATTGATAGAGGTAACTTACCAAAACCACTTTTGAAACTGGGATCTAGCCCTGCCAGTTTTAGAGAGGGATCTCTCTGTATGATTTAGAGTTGTTTGATTTTTAGATATTAGGCTAGTTAAAATAATCAGAGTTTGTTTGTTTGTTTATAGAGATGGCTGAATAATTGCATTAAACTTCCATTGGGCTATGGGGTCTATATTAAAGATTAGGACCAGATACTGTTTTTATGAGGTTCCTTCACAGGGCGAGATAGTGAGACCGCTGGATCTATTAGAGTTAAATGGGTTGAAAAAGATAGAACATGTGAGAAAGTCAACCAAGCAAAGAAGCAATTAAGAATTCCTTTACTTAATGTCATATGAATAACATGTAGATCACTAAAAGACCAGAAACAGAGTGCACGAGGCAAATTCTATTCATTAACTTCCTTTTAATGATTAGAAACATAAAACATAATGATTACAGAGAAAGATAAACATTAACAGAGAAAGATAAACATCACCAACGTTCAAACAAAAGAATCCTATGAATAACCTTTTTATTACTGGTTGATCCTTTTGAAAAGATTACAGAGATAGCTCTTTGGGCGCAAAAATCAACACTCAATACTTTGAAGTGAGAAGTATTTATACAACAATTACATTTGATCCTGTCATTAATGACTAGAATATGGTGGAGGAAAAATCTAACTAACTATATTACAAATTACAAAATAATAGGAATGCTGGTGATCTATTTGAATCCTTGGTGTTGATTCTGGGGGAAGTAGTTGATGATTCATCACTTTGACTTGACTATCTTCTTCTTGCTGACTCGGAAATCCACCTCACCTTTACTCAAGTAAAGAACATAGGTCTTCCCATCTCTTTTGACTAGGGATGGAAACCTGGAGCAACTTTCTGTATATTTCGTCCATTTCAGTGTACTTGGAAAAGGTAGGCTTTGTGATGAAAATGTATTTTATCTCATGTTGGATGCTCAGGTCCAACTATAAAGTTTCTAAGAAAGCCTTGCCAGTAATGCTCCCTTGTATACCTGCAAATTTAGAACCATCCTTTGCCACTGTGTTGATCTTCTGCTTGTATTCTGACATAGTGATGAGCTTGTCATTTATCACTAGAAGTCTAGGGAGTCCCTTCTTATGTAGTGTGTCAACCTTGCTGAAAAACCTTTGCACTCCAATGTCCATTATCTGAGCTTTCTCCTCTAGCTGCAACATCAATCCTTTCTTGGTCAAGACTTTCTTGACCTCAAGGATGGTCTCTGTCCTGTCTTCAATTTCTAATGCCTCTAATTCCTGCTTAGTCTTGGAGTTTAGGAACCTGATGAGCTCAATGGCCTCTGTGGGCTTCTCTCCTAATTCTTCCCTTATCTTTTCAATTGCCTGCCTGGCCTTCTGTACCAGTTCATGTTGTTCAAAACAATTTGTATAAATGGCCATATCTTTGCCATTGACTTGCTGATGTCCATCCATATGTTTTCCTTGGCCTCAGACAGTGTTTTGGCCATGACAGTCTCCTTATGCAACTTCTATATTTCTTGGCTGAGTCTTTGTGATTTATGCATCTCTATGTTATAGCTGGCCTGGAACATGGATTTCAACTTTTGGAGGTTTTTTACCTCTTCTTCCAATCTTCTGATTTCTTCGCCTTGAAGGGTCATGTCCTCCATTGACATCACCAACTTCTCAAAAGCATCTGGAACTTTTACTGGGATGGGTGATGGAATCTCTGCTGTTGTGGCTGTTGCTGCTATACTAACTCTTGTGAGAGGAACTGCATCTAGTGGGATAACAACCATCTGCACACTCTGTTCTTTTTCTTTAACCAACTTATCTAGCTTAGCCTCCATCTCCTTTATCTGTGCATTCTGCTCCATTATCAATTTCAACATCTCCTCTTTGTGGCCTTCACTTTCAACCATTTCCTTTGCTTGTGAATCTTCAGTGGCTGGAGGTTTGAATTGTTTCCTTAGAGATGCTATGTCGGTATTTTTCTTCTTCAGAAGTTCCTCGACTGCCTTGACATTGGATGGATCATAACCGATCTTTAGTACCAGTTCCTTTAGGGATTTGATTTTATTATCTTTGGTCAGAGAGGATATATTTTCCAGCTTCAACCGAGATTGGACATTATTTAGAGACACCTGCAATTTTGCAGCAGTCAGTGAAGTATTTGTCAAGGTGGAGAAGATCATCTCCCCTATTTTCCTATGCATGTCCATTTGATCTGTAAGAATTTCATGTGCATCCTCCCCTTCTCTGTGTTGAATGCAGACAATAATCTGTATTGTGTTGTGGATGTCTGCTTCCAGAACTGGGCATATGCGCTCTTGTTCAGAAGTTCATTCTTCTTCTTGATCATCTTGTATTTGTCAAAAATGTTTGATTTTGTTGGCTCTTGTGAGAACTCAATTGACAGTGTAGTGTCTGTTTGTTTCTTGGATGAGGATGTAGACACTATGTGCTGGTTGCTTGAGAAGACTGATGAATGTGGTCCCTCCATAACTATAGTGGACTGAGTTTCTTCTTCTCTAAGCCTGTCTGGTGTGTGACTAGTTTTGGTCCTCTTCCTGTACACTTGGAAGTCTTCAACTGACACCTTTGTGACTGAAGGCGAAACCTCTTTCCTGGCTCTTTTTTCTTTTTGCACATGAGGAGTGCTGGTGTGTGAGGCAGTGACAATGGGGGATTCTTCTTCAGTTTCCAACAATGTATTCTACTGCCAATTTGTCTGATTCATAAACTTTTCAACCTTAGGCTTTGGCACATGAGCATATGGAGAAGTCTTCTGTTTGAGCTTGGTTTCTGATATGATGCCAAAGGGATCATAGCTCCATGGGAAAATCAGATTGAAATTCATTTCTTTCAAGAGATTGTTGGCTTCTTCTCCTGCAGCTCTGCTGTTGCATATGAAGGAACCAATTTGGCTCTTGATCCTGAGCTGTTGATTCTTCTTGAATGATACGAAGTGGATGTCATCAGAGTTTATCATCTGCCTGATGTATTCCAAGGCAAAGATTCTGACAGGAAGGTACTTTGGCAGTTTGTATGGTGGTAATTCACACCCATAAACTCTGATCTCTGTATGGTTCTGGTAAAGATACCAGTCCCCTGTTTTGGCTAAGTATGGTAGGTGAAGAATTCTCTGAACCTCCTCATTTATCCTTGGTTCCTTTCTGCTGCTGAGCATGCAGACCACTGGATGTTAAAACTGATCGATGATTTGTTTGAAGCTGAACTCGGATGGGTTAGTGATGTCCAAGAAGTCACTAGGTGAGGCTTCCAGGTTTGATCCAATTTCTGAAAAGCACAAGAGAATCTATCTGCTTGGAAGAAGAGGAACCGGTACAACACTGAGGAGTACCTGAACATTCCCTCTGTGGAGAACTTGAAAAGCTGTTCGTGTATAGTGTCAGCCAAAAACTGACTGTAATTAAATTGAGTTGCAGCTTTCTCTTCAGTGCAGAAGATGGACAAAAAACCCAGGATGGGTTCATCTACCCACTCATCGGAATAATATCCTAACATGCAGCATAGGGTGGAAATGATTTGGTTGGCTCTGACTGAGAAGATGGAAGAAGGATAGGGAGGGTTCCTTTTAGGCAATTGCGCATCTTCTGGTAAGAAGATTTCGAATATCTGGGCTCTCTGAGGGAAGGAAATTTTCTGATAGAGTTCAGTTAGAATTTCAATGGAGAAGGGGCTGGTAGAATCAGTTCTGGGGATCTGCAACATTTGGTTTATTGTTTTAGGGGTGATGGTGAATAGAGTTTCTCTAGATGAAGACATGATGGCCCTTTGGCCGGGAAGGTAATGGGCTTGACACTTTAGGGTTAACTCAGGGAAGTGGTAGGTATGGGGAAACATGTACAGTGGAAGATTAGACTCCCAAAGTCTGTTCTCGTCACTCTCGTCTAGGAAAATATGTTTAAGCCAGAAGTGTAATTCGAAGAAATCGAATTCACACTTCGGCTTTGCAATTCGGTAATCTTTGTCGGCCAGGGTGGTGCGGTCCAGGTCGATGGGAGGAGGAAGGAATGGATTTGGGCGCCATGATTAATCGGAGATCTGAAGATGGAAAATGGTATGGTTTGTGATTTGGGCGCCTGTTGACGGTGAGCTTGGTGGCGTTTGGCTTGAAAACATAAAAGGGTTGTGTCGACTGTATCTGGATCATCGAACAGTGTGGTAATGGCGAAGAAACAGAGTTAAACGGTGCAGGGGAGTGCCCGTTATGGCGCGGGCGATGAGTTGGACAAGTAACGGTCACGAGGGATGGCATTGATTGGCCAACGGGTAGATGGGTGTGACGTGGAGGGTATTAAATGGTCAACGAGTAGATATGAGTGTGTCGTGTGATGTGTGACAGGGTAGTGGGGTACGGTGGCAGAGTGAGGTGGGCGGTATCGAATGAGCGGTTAGGCTGTTTCCCCGGAGGGGGGGGTAGGTGGTAAGCAGAAATGAGAAGGGGGGGGGGGGGNTTGTGGGTGGCCCACACTGGGAAAATCGCTCTCTCGGACCCTCCCCCCCCCCCCTCATTGTTAAAGGCAGAAAGGTTGGGGGGTCCGAAATTCACTGTTGGCTGTTGATCTGAGCACGACTTGATCAACCATTGAGAACTGTGCGCCCTTTAGCCACAATGCGCCAAAAGGTCAAATCCTGGTCGGACTTAGGATAAAAACATATTATGGGTAGCGCTAACTCCCCGTTCTTTATTTTTTTTCACCAAGGGGTCAAAAACACATCAAATTAACTCAATTAAAAGGCATTTAAGCAACCATTTGCATATTTTTATTGAAATAATGCATGCTAAGCTAGTTCCTATTCTAATCACCTAACACATTAACCCAACTTAAACTGTTGGGTGAATAATTACTCTAACCTAAGATATTTGGCCAAGATTAGATTGTTTGGCCAAACTTATTCACTAACCTATCTAATTTGGCTAAGGTTAGACTGTTTGACCAAATGTATTCACTATCCTATCAACATAAATTTAAAGGATTTGATCATGGTTAGACAATATGAATCAAACCAAGTTTATTTCATGGGGTTTTATCTTTTATTTTTTATACCCTTTGTTACCTTCCTAATACACACTTGCAAACGTGAGCAAAGTCCAACTCACTTAGTGTGTCCTTGGAGGCACAATGCCTAGGTTCACAGTCCACACTGTCACCTTCACTGGAACCTCTTCCTTCTAGGCTTACTCCTAGGGAAGCCAAGGGGGGTAGACCCTAGTTACTAGATGTGATTTAACGTTTATATTCTAGGAGTTGGTTTTAATTGATTAGAAGTTTGGGGGGGAAGTACTAACCTATGATGCAAAGGCAAAAAATGCAAAGTGCAAGACTACTTATGTCAGACAGACCTTTTCCATAAGTTAACTAAGACTAGTGCCTAAAGGTTGGGCAAGGGGTCAACTAAGTTTAAGGGAGTTTAATTACAAAAGATTACAAGTATTACAAAATTACAACTACTCCACAACAAGGATACAAGTACTTATGGACAAGATTAATCAAGTGCTTAAATGTGAGAAAAGATGTTCAAGATATAAAGAACATTCACATAAGGCCAAACATGCCCCAATAACACTTACTCTATTGGACTGCTTTTCAATGGCAACCACAAAAGCACTCAAGATTCAACAAGATGATGCCTCCAAATGGGATGCGCTATCTCTTGTTGAATCACACCATAAAGAGCATCAACCAAAGATAATGAAGTACTTGAAAAACAATGCTCAACAAAACTTAAAAGATCTAACACTTAGATACTTGAACCACAAGATTGCATGAGAGATAGAAAGATAAATGTGCTTACAACTAGTATCTAAACAACCATAAGATGTAACCAATGAGTGATTGCCTAAAAGACTAAGTGGTTAAGAGTTGTTTAAAGATTTTATAGATTTTAATTACCCTCCTAGCTAAGTGTCAAACCTTAATCCTCCTCCCCCTATTGCCAAATGGCTGTTGGATGCTCAAGATAGTAAGGCAACGAGGCCCACCCTAGTTGTCACAGTCAGCCCAAAGAATGGAGTTTTTACGGAAATGACACTCCTTTGTGCCTTGAGACCGTCCCCGACCTTCGCCTTCCGTTGCCCTCCTCCATTCCCGTTTTAGATGGTGAAGATGGTGGATTTTAGGTGCCCAAAAATAGTGAATTATGCCCAAAACCGAAACTTAAATGACTGTGAAAAGTGTGTTGCAGATTATGAAATTGAAACTTATGAACACATCCAAAACATGTAAAGAAGAGTTGAAAGCAAGGACCATTCACATCATCATCCACTTAACCATGTATGCATGTAAACTTGAAAGAAAAAGTAAAGTGAAAGACAAGAACAACTTGCCAACAATAACAGAAAATTGCTTCATGTGATCACCATTCAGTCATGTAATTTAATCCATTTAAAAAAAAGCATGCTAAGAAAATGAATATGACTTGCTGAAAATAAAACTAAGATCTACACCATGTACATGCTCTACATTTGATTTGAAGTAATGGATGGCAAATGCCTTAAGAGATAACTAAATTGTGGATTTAAAGGATTACTTCCAAAGCATATAAACCATGAGAGATTGCACTTGATAAAAACTAGAGCATGAAAAAGAAACTATGCCTTGAGGGTTCAAGCTAAGATCAATGATGTATGATGATTACTCTAGAGAATTTTAATCCATGAGCATAATAACCATCAACACATGATTACCTAGCCATACGATTTTGGGGATTTCTCTCCCAAGGTGTAGGCAATTAGTTAAGCAAAACTTTGAAAAAGAAAAAACAAACCACTCACAATGGCACAAGGTGGAGGCAAGCCTACTAATGTTGTGCCAAAGAGGGTTGGAATGTAAAGACAGGTATTATTATAGGAAGCCAGCCACACAATCTTGTTCTAATGACAAGTGGGGCAAGAAATAACAAATGTAGAAATGAAACTAAGTCCTAGCCAAACGATATTGGGGGGGTTGGCTGAGCCAATCACTCTCCCAAGGTGTAGGCAACAATAACTTGTTGAAATTACTTACAAGAATGAAACAAAGATACAAGAGAATGCAAGCCTCAAGGGAACTTCCCGGGGGCTTGCTACAATGCTAGAAATGAGTGGAGAAAAGAGGGAAATCGTTACCCACTCAAAGAAGGCTGTTTTGGAGTGTTGTACGAGTGAATTTGGGTAACATATCCCCTTGTTCCTGGTAAGAATCTGCAAAAACCAGCAAGCTAATTCTTGCTGGAAATGTTGCACAACACAAAAATGTTACGAAAAATTTCTGTTTTTTAAGCAGAATTTTTTCACATAAAATCTCCAAATAAAAATCTGATTTATATGACCTACCTAAGATGGTTATCTAACTGAAATATAAATGAAATGTAAATAAAAAATCAGACTAAGTAAAACTAGGAATTCGAATGGGCTTTGAGGGAAGACTCCTCCTTGAGGCTTTCTCAACAATCCCTTGAGGCCAACCTGCAAAACTCATGACAAACCGTGAAGCATATAAGTAGATAACATGCATGGATAAACTAACAATATGAAATACTTCAAACAACTAGCTATCCAACATATATAAACCAACAATAATAGTCTTTGCTAATCTACTCAAGTAAACTACTTTACCAAAGATCTACTCAATACTACACAATAAACTCAAACCCACAAAGTCACCTCTTGGTTACTCCAAATCCTCCAACTAGAAAACTCTTGGTTACTCCAAATCCTCCAAAGCTTTATTAATCCAAATGGGACAACCTTGCAGCAACAAGTTGCTCCAATGCTCTCAAGAGAAAAATGGAATGGAAGCAAGAGGCAAAGAACAAGAGAGATGGGGCGAAATTTCAGTAGAGTAATACTAGCTCAAAGATTGGTGAAGAAATGAGTGAGGAGAGGCTCTATTTATGCTTGGAGAGACAAACTCACCCCTCTTGGATGAGATCCAAGTGTCAAAAACCAAGCCAAAGAGAGCATCCCAAGGAGAGGGGCGCACCACTTAGGGTTTGGGTGAGGATTGGTGATGTGGCATGTGAGTTGGAGTGTGTGGGACTAAGCAAGGATGAGGTGGTGGGCTAGGAAGGGCGCACTACTCATGGGAGGGGCCCACAAGTCATTTCAATGACATTTTCTAAGGTTTATGTGTGAGGGGGGGCGCAAATCCTCCTAGGGGCATGGGTGTTTTAGCAAGTGAGTGGGTGAGGGGGTACGTAAAGGGTTAGGATGTGGTTGGGTAGGTTAGGTGTCATCCCTCTTGCCTTTTATCCATCTTAACATTACCCCATTAACTCAAAATTACAAAAATTACATTTTTGACTTAGCAATAAAAATTGTTGTTTTGATTGACTGACACTCAGGGTGGACAAACACCTAGCAAAAGTTGCCCAACTGAGTTGAAACTTGGTCCAAGGGTGTAAGGGGTGCCTTTCCATTTCTTTTGAGCACAAATACCCCTAGCAAAAGCCCAAGGACCTAGTCTTTACAATAATTGCTCAAAAACAATTAATTAATTAAATAATTAAATTCCCAACCTTAATTAAATTTAATTAATTAAAAAAAACCTATCTAGACTCGATGAAATTTCGCAAAACTTTCTAAGATGTCTTACATGGTCATTTACATCATTCCTAAACAATAGCTAGCAGAGGATTAGACCATTAGAATGCCCTTCACCACTTTGGAGGAATTATTGCAGGTGTGAGGGAAAAACTCAAGGGAAATTAATAAGGCTGAAAAGCCCAATTAATAACCTGAGGATAAAAAGCCCTCGGTGAAAGGAACTCTCCCAATGAAAACATCCCAAGGTACCTGACCTAACTATGATCCATGTAGACCTATTACATTATTAACCCACGCAGGGGTGCGGAAATTCCGTTTACAAAAAATTGTGCTGGAGGCATAAATTGCCCAATAGAACCAAACTGTCTTCGACATATTTGCATCTAATGATGCATCTCTTCATGGCACATGGAGTTGACCCCCTAGTTGAATAGGCGGTCAACACCCTCTTTTGATTTTTATTCTTTTTTCTTTTCTTTTCTTTTTGTACATCATTTGCAAAATAAAATATTATTTACAATATAATACAACTAGAGGAAGAGATTCTAATAACCAGGTGATCCTATGAAATATAGGGCTATAACAGATCTCTCCATGGTTAATCCATGAGTCCTACTGTGTGGTTAAATGTGTGAAATTCATTGTTGTTTCCCTTCATTGCTGCATATCAAAAGGTTTTCCAAATAACCATTCAAGCATAGTAAGAGTGTGTATTTATATTACAATAGCATAACATTGTAACACCAAAATATTACTTTAGGTATTAGCAAAGTCTTGTGCATAGTAAACACAGTACTTTGATAGCTGTAGTCCACATGTATCCCTGTTCCAGTGGCATGTATGGCAGCATGAACACTCAGATGTTGATGGCAGCACTGCTGTAATAAACATCCAAGCTTTAGGCCTATGTATGTTGAATCCCAGTGGTTAACAAATGGAACCAACAACGTAGGAAGTGTAGAAAATAGCTCAGAAATGCACTATGTCATACACAGATTTCAACCTCCTATTAAGCTTCAACAGTAAAACATTAAAACCCAATACTGAACTGTGCTTAATGAGCAGAAACACTAAATGATATAGATCTGGAATATTCATGAACAATAGACAAATTCTTCACATTTGGCACATAAATTTCTGGGCTATGCCCCTTGAAGAAAACACAGTAAAGATGACAGATTTAAGGAGAAAAACTTCTTATTCAGCTTTAGGGAAAATAGCAGAGTTACAACAGCCTTTATAACAGCATTTAAATACAGAACTTATCTCTCTTCCAGCAAGAAACCCTCCTAGAAAACTGAAACAGTGTGCTGTCTTGGAAATTGTGCTATGGCTGTATGGTCCAGTACAGTCAGCAACAACACCAAAACTGCCTAGGAAATCGTGCCATAAATGTACAGCACTGTCATATCCCTTGCAGAACAGTGTGAAGTCAGCAAAAGTGCCTAGAAATTTGTGCCAACCAGGTGATAAAACAGCCCTCGATTTCTGTGCCCTTTCCTTTGCTGTATGGCCAACAATCTCTTTTGTACGGCCTCCTCCTGTAGCTATAGTATGAACAGCAATAAACACAGTCTTCTCTCCTTGGAATGCGTGCCTATCCCTCACCTAGGGATGCATGCCAACTCCCTCTGTTGTTATTCTTTCCCTCCAAGCAAGAAATTTCTCTTGGGAAATGTGAGTCTTCACCTCCCACTCTTCTCTCCTGAAAATGTGTGCCCTTCTCTCCCTCATGAACTTCCTTTATCTAATTTCAAAGTGTAACTTCCCTAACCCGTGGTCTTCTAATGAGATTGACGGTCAAGATTAGATCTTGCCCTCATGAGATCAACCGTTAGGACTTAATCATTCGTTGAGGTCACTTAAGTCACTAAAGTGACCCACAACATCATAAAGTCACTTTTACAGTTTAAAAATAAAAGACCCAATTTTATAAAATCACTTTATAAAGTTACTTTATAAAAACATATTATAAAGTCACTAGGGAGAAAATGTGGTCGGTCACTTCTACATGCTGGGCACCACCAATGCAGAAGTACCTCCGAGCCACCAAATCTAACAGGAAGTAGAAGATCTGTCTGAAGAATTGTTTGCAGCCATAGGATGGTCATTTTTGGATCAAACTTTGGAAGACACATTAAGCAGAGTGATAGGCTGCCGAGTGTACATTGTGTCTTGGTGTGTTTTAGCTAATAAGGCCTGGAATTACTTGCTAAGTTGCCTCTTCATGTAGCCTAGAATGTCTCCAAAATTGAAATTATCATCTGATTTCATGGTAGATTGAGATTGACATAATGGAAGAACTCTTACTCAACTGGGGAATGATTTCAAGGATTGTAACTCTTCAGTGTTTTACTGATCTTTCAAATCCTTTTAAGAGGCATGGCAGATCCCATCATTCTCTCAAATGCATTCAAGCCTACATGATGGCCTACTGTGCATCGTAGTTTGATGTCACAATGCTCTCCTGAACCTTCAGTGCACTCTTCTGTACTGAACCATATTTTTACAAATACAGATAAATCCCATGAACAGTCTGAACTCTTTTACCTTTGTGAACTTTATGACCAGGTTATTCTATTGTCTTCATTTTCAAGGGCAGTGGAAAGATTCCATTATCATTTTTTAAAAGTTATATAGTAGATTAGGTGAGATCATTTTTCTCTGTATCTTTTATCATGATGTGTTCAGACTTGATTTTTTGCTTTTGTTAAGAATGCAAAAGATTCTGCTATTATTTGCTTGAAAAGGTTTATCATGGCTTCTTTAGGCATATTTTCTGTATCTTTTGTTTGCACATTATGTGGTACTTAGTGTGTGTTTGACAGGTTGGTGCATCTTGGAATTGCAAAATATTGTGAAGAAAGAGAAAGAACGTGATGCCACGAAGAATGGGCTGAGGTCAGATCCCTTGCCAGTTATCCAGTGGAGCCTCCTTGCTGTCCAGTTGTTTTTCTGCACAGGTCATAGGTAATATGCAGGGGAATTTCATCTTCTCCTATAAGATATTCAAGTATTTCCTGAGTCCTTCAGTCTCTTTAACTTGTTTGTAGTTAATCTGTTTTCTTGTTAACCCGCGTATTAGTAACCTGTTGGAATGAGTAATTTTCCTAGTGCATTTTGAAATAAAGTAATTTAAGAGCCAATATCCAACTGCTCTAGTCTACTGTGTTTTGTCTAATGTTATATAAATGGTTTTTTTCACTATGAATTCTTTTAAAACTTATGAATCTATAATGCTTATCCTGCAAATCTCTTAGTTGTTGATTATGCCTCATCTTTGGATGTATGCTGTGGCTATCGTGTCCTACATGAACAATAATGGACATGATATATAAGCCAGGATCTTTAACTTTTTGTGCTGACATGTGGGATTTAATGTAATTTACTAGGATTAATGGGTGCGGGTGCAGGTGCAGGTGCAGGTGTGGGTACAGTTATGCCTTTTGAAAAATTCAGGTTTGTCAGGGTGCAGGGGTACATCAACAGATGTGTGTGCATGTGTAAAATATTATACGTATATTATAGTAACCTATCTCATAGGGCCTTTTGGAGTCTCATTGGAATGAAGTATTTAGCCATTAATTAAGACATATGTATACATATATTATTGTGGTTCCCTGTTACTCATTTTATGTGTTTATTGATGAGGTAGGGTTGCCAATGGTCTTGACCCATTCCCTCATAAATTTGACTTTTTTGTGATAGTTTATTTATGTAGTTCTTTTGGTTTAAATCTTTTTTTTTTCTTCTGTTTTTATCTTTAATTGGGGACATCCCTTGTTCCTAGTGGAGGACATAGGGATGTCCCTTGGCTTGACACCAAGGATGTAGGGTGCATCCTTGAGATGCTTGGGAATTTCAACCTGCACTTCAATGTGTGATGTGGGGCTCACGTACCTTGACGATGGGGGTTGTTTCTTGTTATCGCACAATCTTTACTTGCCCAAAGCCCTAATGCAAGTGAAGCAAGATTGGCGTAACAGGGGGTGACCTATCACTGCCACCTTAATAGGAAACCCCTTTTTGTTTAGGAGTATATCAAAATTACCCCAAGGGAGATGTCCCCAATGACCTAAAGCGCTGATAAGACTAAGGCAAAGATGCAAGAAAAACCCCCCTCTCACTGGTCACTCAAGTCAAAAGGTTCTATAGGTCTTTTAAGGGATGAAGCAATAGTAAAGGTGAAATGTACCTGCCCAGAATAAAACAACAAAGAAAATATGGCAGCTTTCAAGTACCAAATGATATTAGTGCCTCATAAGACCACTAACCTTCGAAAAATAAGCTAGCTGATATAAAATTGCAACAATATAGTAGTTTACAACAGCAATAAGTATTTTATAACAACTGCAAAAAATATGCCTTGGAATTGCTTGAAAAAGACAAGAAAATGTAGCTTTAACTAGGCAGAATGATAGTCAATTTTCACAAGCAATTTTGGCAATGTCTAGCTAGCATTAAATGTCAATTTTGCAGAGAATTTGCTGCAGTTAGATGGCTGTAGCAATCTTTTTTAACAACAGCAAGTTCTAGTGCTCAGAATTGCAAAGAGACATCATATAAACTTAACATTTATCTAGTAGATTGATTGGCAATTGTCACAAACAATTTCTGAGTGAGTTAGGTGCAAGTTATGTAGGTGTATGCAACAAATTAGCATGAATTAGTATGGCTGTAGCAGTGATTTGCAGCAATAGGAAGTTAGCTAATGAATTAGTCTAGTTTAGGGTTAGTAGAAGTTAGCAAAAGTTTCAAGGAAGAAGGTTTTGTTGATTTTTCTCACTTCTGCAATTTATCCCAATCCCGGTTTCAATCACTCCTTATCACTCCAAATGTTTAATGCCCATTCCCAATATTAATGAAATTTGCAGACATTAATATGCATTAAATACTCAAAATGAAATTTGACTGAAACACATGAAATAAAT
>ML776707.1:827274-851943 GCA_009831015.1 Picea engelmannii | reverse complement strand
AATTATTGCATGTGAGGAGGGAAAAACTCAAGGGAAGTCGGCCAGGAGCTTGTCTGGTCGACAACCTGAGGATAAAAAACCCTCGGTGAAAGGAACTCCCCCAATGGAAACATCCAAGGTACCTGACCTAACTATGATCCATGTAGACTTATTACATTATCAACCCACGCAGGGGTGCGGAAATTTCGTTTACAACAATTTGTGCTGGGGTATCAGATACCCAAGTAGAACCAAAACTGTCTTCATCAAATTTGCATCTGGTGATGCATCTTCACAGCACGTGAGTTGACCCCCTAGCTGAATAGGCGGTCAACAGGTAGTTCACCATCCCTTTATTTCTGAAGAATATCATAAACTTCTTTTCTAGGGTTTCCTCCCTTGTGCCAGAAAACACAGAAGTAAAGTGAAAGGAATAATTGTTGTGGTGATGGTGAGCAACTTTCCTATGTGCCTCTAGGGTTGCACTTTGTTAAGGGACTTGAATAACTTTCAGTGTAGGTCTGGGAGGTAACAAATCGGATAGACATTGGTCTTGGTAGTCCACCATCCCTTTATTTCTAAAGAATATCACAAACTTCTTTTCTAAGTTTTCTCCCCTTTGCTGGAAAATACAAATGTAAAGTGAAGGGAAGAGTTGTTGTGGTGATAGTGAGCAACCTTCCTATGTGCCTCAGGGACTTTTATATCTTTCATTGCAGGTCTGGGAGGTAACAAATAGGTGTTGTCGTTAGGGACAAAGTCCAGTTCCCAAGATACAGTAGATTGGCTATAGAGATTTGATGAGGGAATTTCTTTGAAGATCTTTTCACATCTAGCTACTCCACAAAGGAATACAGCCCTATTCCAAAAGTTTTGAAGTGAAGTTGTTGTTTGTAGAGGTGAGGACATTGAGTGGACATAAAGGCAGTTTAAAGACTCACTTGTGTTGGCCCACTTTTTTGATACATTTTACACCTGTCAATTGGCCTCTTCGACTAGCCTACTTGTGTTGGCCCGCTATTTTGGTACATCTTACACCTGTTAGTTGGCCTCTTCGACTAACCTTACCTCATCCATATACCTAATTATTGCCCCCATTACCATGTCTTTTCATGTTTTTGAAGTCAAATGCCTTTAACAACCTCCAAGAGGTTAATGTTATGCATTTTTATTGATTTCCTATGTCTTTGATAGATTAGATTGAATTTCTAGAACATATCTCACTAATGATGATTTTCTCAATTCTGTTCCTGTACCACCAGTTCACTTCTAGTAACCGAAATCATTTGTTGTCATACTTCCGCATCTCCAATTGGAATATGGTGACATGGGTTTTGAAGATCTAGATGCCACCATAATGTGTGTCCCTTGGTTCACACCCAGATCACACGTGTGAGCCTCCAACTCTCAATCAATGTTTTGGTCAAAATTGACAACAGTTTCCAGGCAATTAACTTCTGGCGCGATTTCTGAGGTAACGAGGACAAATCTGAAAATTCTAGAACATGGCTTTTGTGCAGGATGGTCCAAATTGAGTTTAACATGGGCGGATTTTCGGAATCAGACACGGTTAGGAAGTTATGAAGGTTTTGCTAAAGTGGGTTTGCCCACATTTATGTTGCAACCCGTTTTCATGTTATTAGTATTGCAACCAGTGTTGCCAGAGCGTGGGAGCGAAGCGGGAGCGGGAGCGGGAAGCAGGAGCGTGGGAGCGCATTTTTCAAAAAATGGTCGGGAGCGAAGCGTCTCCGGAGCGTTTATATATATATATATATATATATATATATATATATATATATATATTCAAAATAAAACATGTAGAATGCCAAACTAGATGCAAAATTTATGAAACATGTATGTTTGTGATACTTCCAATATATGAAACGCCACAGGCATTACATTTATCTCATAATTGGGTTATAACTATGTTTTTCCAAAGTTTATTAATTCTTAACATTTTAAAGTGGATTTGTGGTTAAACTTTGCACCTAGAGTATGTTCCTTCAGATTTGTAGGTTGCTAACATTTTGACAAAGCCCCTAGCTAAGGGGAAGCTTGAGATGTTGAGGGATGGACTTGGTTTGGTGGAGAACACCTTCCTTGCAAAGAGGAAGTGTAAGTTTATATGCTGCGGCATGTGTTCTCCTACAGCAGCACAACAATGATAGCAGATCTATACTATTGAGGTGCAGTAACTACCAACAGACTCTCGCCAGCCTCAGCATCCGTGCAGCATAGGTTGTTGTGAGGTTGAAAGTGCAGTTATGAGGCACAGCAACAGTGGTTACTGGTAGAGAAAACATACCTTCAGAATGCATGTGCCAGTGTTAGAGAGACCCCCGATTTGTCTTTTCTTTAAATTAGGCAATGCTTTTCCTATTTTTAGATTTGCTTTTTCAGATTTAGGAAAGATGCATGAGTTAGGGAGTATTGCCATATTTAAATTTTAGATAGGGCTTCGTTTCCAAGATTAGAAGAAGCATGCACACATGCATTCACTCTTCTCAAATGGGTATGCTATTCTAAGCAAGTTTCTCATGCAGGCTAGGTGCACACTACATGTATGGTCTAATTTTGTGAAACCCTAGCCTTTTCTTCATCTATAAAAAGGCAGGGTTTCCCTTTTCTTTTTTTCATGGAGTTTCCCTTTGTCTGATTGCTAAACCTGCAAAAACAACAAGTTAATTGGGGCAAACGATGTCCAAAAAGCATTTGGAAGACCCTACAAAACATGTTAGTCAATGTACAAAAAATTATGGAAAAAATTTTAAGTAAAAAAAATAAATAAAAAAAACCAAAAAAATGAACTTTTTGTGGCCATTTTTCAGGGAGCGTTCAGGGAGTGCGGTTCGGAGCGTGGAGGGAGCGCGGGCTGTAGGTTTGGGAGCGGCCCGGGACCGGCTCGGGAGCGTGGAGGTTTGGTAATCGGCAGGGAGCGTGGGGGAGAGGTCGGGAGCGAGGTTCGGGAGGTCGGGAGCGCGGGGGGGAGCGAGCTTCGAGGACGCTCCCGCTCGGAGCATGGTTCGGGGTCCGGACCGGGGGGGGGGACGGTTCGGCAACCAGGATTGCAACACTCAAAGTGAAAGATAGTACTTCGAGCCCCTTTGTAAAGAGCAACTCTTAATAGACTAACCACTGGTTTCATTATACTCTTTACTACTTTACTCTGAGTAAATGAATATGTTGAGATGAATGGAAATATTCTACTTGAGTCGAAATTGCACGAAGATCAATAATCTGGATGGAAAAACGGAGCATTACCAACAAAGACTTGTTATACTTAACATATGAATTCTGAATGCAAGTGTAAAGGTGCATTTTTAGTTTATGTGCTTGATTTAGTTTATAGATTTCATTCCTTACTTTTCTAAGCTAATAAATTCATGATTAGATCAGTGGCATCTTGCAAGAGTTCAACTCATGTTTGGTTGACTGATTTGAATAATAGCTTGAATGGTATTTCACCTCTGCACTTCATGTTTCTTAAGTTAAACTACAATAATTAGAATTCATTAGTTTGATGAGTTAATCATCTCTCAGAGTGCATGAACACTTAGTTCTCAAGTGAAAGATTGCAACACATGCCATTAATGAAACCCAAACTAATGAACTAATCATTGATCATAGGTTTGACTTCTGGAAGTACTTTGATTCCCTCATACACTAAAATCTTAAGTATTCATTGATTAAACAAGATCTCACTAGAAACATATCTATGCATAGACAACACATCTTGACATAGTATGCAGTGCCATCGTTCATCTTGATACAAATCTACGAATGCAAGATTAAGGTGTTTTATCTTTATATTGCTTTGATTTAGTTTCCCGCAGCTTCATCACTCAATACAGGAATTCATTGAAGGACTGAAACTCTAGTAAGCTACTCACGAAAGATCACATGAACATCCACGCATGAAAGATTGTGATCTGGAGCCTTGATAGAACTAAGTTGTTTGTATATCCTAGTGATAGGTCCTGTGGTGATTTGTCATTTGATTTCATTTACTGCATTCTGAAGTGTATTATGCTGGCATTAGTTGTTAGCATATAGGCTAGAGTAGGCCCCGATCCTGCATTTCTTGTGCTTGCATTTTGAAGTCTACAAACTCCCGGATTGATAGATTTAATGTCAAGGATTTATACATATAAATAACCCGACAACTTGGTGACTCCATTGATATGGAAATTCGGTATGATGGTTATATGCTATGAAATAGGACATGTCCCTCAAGGCCTGTGTGTCCATATCCCAAGTTATGGACTTGTGACACTCTAGGATGCATGTTAAACTCGTATCTGTCACGTATCCTAGTGTGTTTTGAGGTGTCAAACATGCAGAGGCTAAAACAGAGTTAGAAAAAGAATTTTTCCCCTCATTTTCTTCACTTTTGCGTACAAAAATCCTTCTAAATTTGTGTAGGTGAAGGAGAAAAATCAAATTTGAAGGGATTTCCAGAGATTTGAAGGCATTTTAACTCTCTAGACTTGTCATTTCTCCAACAACAGTGTTTTTTTTCGTTCATGGTGTCTGTGGTTGCATCCAAATAGAGTCTTATTGGTTATCATTCCTTTTGGAAAGGTTATGGGACCATATCCGGATGCAGAAATCAAAGTTTTTTGTACTCTCTTGTTGAAACGTAGTTGATGATTAAGCTGTACCGATTAAGTAATCATTGAGTTGTAATTTCTTGATGCAACCCCAAAAGACAGTATTGGTTTTATGTGTGAGGTTGAGAGCCAATGAGACATTTTCTGGCATGGTGACATCTGGTGCAAAATCTTTGGGGTTCTATGCCAATGCTTTGTTGTTCATAATCAATTTTATTGGGTAGTATTCAATTTATATTCCATTTCCTCCATATACAATATTGTGTTAGAATTGGTAGCTCGAAGGTACTCCTGCATACGCAATGCCCAACATGCGGAAGTGACTGAGCACTTTTTCTCCCTAGTGACTTTATAAAGCGTTTTTATAAAGTAACTTTATAAAGTGATTTTATAAAGTTGGGTCTTTTATTTTTTAATGTGTAAAGTGACTTTATGAGGTTGAGGGTCACTTTAGTGACTTAAGTGACCTCAACAAATGATTAAGTCGTGATCGTTGATCTTGAGGGAAAGTGAAGAGTCACTCAAGGGAGACCAAGGGTTAGAGGTGTTACACATTAAAATTGCATAAAGGCAGCACTTGAGGGAGAGAGGGCACACACCTTGAGGAGAGCTCGGAGGGAAGGTGAAGGGTCACCTTTTCCAAGAGAGGTTTCTTAGCTTGGAGGGAAGGGCATCAGCAAAGGAGATTGGCATGCATCCCTAGGTGAGGGATTGGCATGCATCTCTAAAGAAATTGCAACATTAAATATTGTCCATACAACTGCTACAGGAAGGGTCGTACGACAATGAATGCTGGCCGTAAAACAAGAGACATTCATGGAATTTGAGGCAGCCAGCTCTGTTACAGTTTGGCATGAATTCCAAGAAAATTTTGTTGGAGTATTCCATACAGCAGGGTACTGTACTGTACAATAGTTCCCTGGCACAATTTTCTAGGCATTTTGTGGCTATTTGCTGACTGTACTGGGACGTATAGGCCGTATAGCCAAGGCATTCTGTTCAGAACACAGTTTGGCACTGTTTTCTAGAGGGATATTGTGCTGGAGAGTGAGATAAGTCTGTGTATTTCATGCTGATATTGTTGCTGTTGTAAATCTCTGATTTTCCCTAGAGCTGAATAAGAAACTACTCCTTAATCTGTCATTTCTTTTCTTTGATTTCTTCATGGTGCATAGCCCAGAATTTTCATGTGCCAAATGTGTAAATTTGTCTATTGTTCAATTATTTTCCGCTGCTGGTTTTTTGTATCAGATGTATGACATTAGTATTTCTACTCATTAAGCACAATTTTGTATTGGGTTTTTATGCTTTATTGTTGAAGCTTAATAGGAGGTTGAAATTAGTAAATGTTATATTGAGTTTCTGAGCTAATTTCATTATGGTATTAGAGCTGGTGCTCTGAGGTTCAACAGAGAAGAGATTTGACACTTGATTTGCAGTTGAATGCAAAGGGGTTTTTCCTAGAAGAAAGGTAGGGAAAGAGCAAGGGGAAGAAGAAGTCCAGTGATTGGGCCATCTCACAGGACAAGAAGTGCATCTAGTCATATGACGGGAATGAGGTCAATGTTCCTTAGTGTGTTAGAGACAGACTCAGACATGCATGCAGATAGTGGGGTCGACACCATGCATGTAGTGAAGGGGGTTGGAACCCTGGATTTCCAACGAGAGTCAGGAGGTTCTCTGAAGGTGGTAGAGGTGTCGCATGTACTAGAGCTGAGGGTCAACTTGCTCTCTGTATCAGTTTTGGCGGATAAGGGGTATGCAGTGATGTTTGAGGATGGACAGGTGCTCATACGATCAGAGAGAGCGCCTTGGATGTAATAGTGAGGCTTGGCATCATGCAAGGTATGATGTACAGGTTGTTGGGATGACCTGTGTTGGGGTCCAGTGGATTTTTGGATTCATATTCTGTGTCGGAGAGTGGGTAGGTTGCATGGGAGAGAGAGTTGATACCGGGGACTCGGTCCTCTTTCGGGACTCTCAGAGGACTCAATAGGCATGAGTGGACATAGATGGATGCTCAGGAGAGTGTGCAGTCTCCTAGGAACATGTCTTCAATTTGTGGAACAACAGAGGTAGCAGCAAAGGCTTCTAGTGTAGTGGGAGTAGTGGCTTCCTATTCAGAGGGAGCAGAGACTTCTAGTATAGGGGGAGCAGCTATGGCAGCTGATGAGCTGGAGACGGATTCTAGTGGTGATACCAGAAGTACCTCTCTCGCTAAGAGGGAGTCTTAGATTTGGTAGCTCAGAGGTACTTCTGCATAGGCGGTGCCCAACATGTGGAAGTGACCGAACACATTTTCTCCCTAGTGACTTTATAATGCATTTTTATAAAGTAACTTTATAAAGTTGGGTCTTTTTATTTTTTAATGTGTAAAGTGACTTTATGAGGTTGAGGGTCACTTTAGTGACTTAAGTGACCTCAACGAATGAATAAGTCGCGACCGTTGATCTCAAGGGAAAGTGAAGAGTCGCTCAAGGGAGACCAAGGGTTAGAGGCGTTACACATTAAAATTACATAAAGACAGTACTTGAGGGAGAGTGTGCGCACATCTTGAGGAGAACTCCGAGGGAAGGTGAAGGGTCACATTTTCCAAGAGAGGTTTCTTAGATTTGAGGGAAGGGCAGCAGCAAGGGAGATTGGCATGCATCCCTAGGTGAGGGATTGGCATGCATCTCTAAAGGAATTGCAGCATTAAATTCTGTCCATACAGCTACTCTAGGAAGGGTCGTACAGCAGTGAATGCTGGCCGTACAACAAGAGAAAGGAATGGAATTCGAGGAAGCTAGCTCTGTTACAGTTTGGCATGAATTCCAAGATAGTTTTGCTGGATTATTCCGTACAGCAGGGTACTGTACTGTACAGCAGCTCACTGGCACGATTTTCTAGGCGTTTTGTGGCTGTTTGCTGACTGTACTGGGCCGTACAGGCCGTACAGCCAAGGCATTCTGTTCAGAACACAGTTTGGCACTGTTTTCTAGAGGGATATTGTGCTGGAGAGTGAGATAAGTCTGTATATTTCATGCTGATATTATTGCTGTTGTAAATCTCTGATTTTCCCTAGAGCTGAGTAAGAAACTACTCCTTAAGCTGTCATTTCTTTTCTGTGATTTCTTCATGGTGCATAGCCCAGAATTTTCATGTGCCAAATGTGTAAATTTGTCTATTGTTCAGATATTTTCCGCTGCTGGTTTTTAATATCAGATATATGACATTAGTATTTCTGCTCATTAAGCACAGTTCTGTATTGGGTTTTTATGCTTTACTGTTGAATCTTAATAGGAGGTTGAAATCAGTGATTGTTATATTGAGTTTCTGAGCTAATTTCAACATGTTGTGAATGAACTACATGTTCACTGAAAATCTGAGACAATATGTAATCAGATTGCACAATATGTGTATTGTGTCTTGCTTTTTGAAGCAGGTTTAGTCGTAGTAGAATGGCAAAGTAGTGTGTGTGTATGCATGTATAATTGCCTTTTGCTGTCCCTATGATGGTGTAAGAGATAGTCTCCTCTGGGGATGCATTTTCTGGCTTTAAGGTAATATAAGCAGTTGCTGTTATTATATAAATAAGAAAAAGTGCGAAGAAAACATAAAATTTGATTAGGCTGAACCAAATAGAGATTGTTCGATGTCTTTCTCATCCACTGGAAACTCGAGAACTAAAACTGAAAAGAGGCAGTGATAAACAATGTAATGAAGTTTTTAAATGAGGAGATAGAGAATTATATATGTCAGAGTGCAGTTTCTCCAGTACTTGCTTCTAATTCTTCATATTGGTGTCTGCAGCTGTACTTTTGATGGCCTCCGTTATGCTGCAGCATTTATTGGGTATGCAGATCTTCCAGTTTCATGCATTTTTCTTACTAAAATTATACATGGTTGTTATGTATCTTATTGTCATGTAGAAAACCAAAATTATTATTGGGAATTGATTCTAACATAATTAGGAGAATATGTAATCATGTTGATCTTTCTTGTAACACTGACCTTTTGAAAGGGCAAACAAAAAATTATGAAGGTTCAGAAAATTAGAAATCATAATTCTTAAGGGGTTTGCAATTCCAGCATTGATCTTTCCTATAATTGGAAGTCGTTGAGGCTGACTTAACTTGTATTTCTGTGGTTTCCAGGTTTGATAACTTCAACATCATTCGGCAAGGTGTTCTCCTCGTGATAGATACCTTCGGAGTTTCTCACATACTGCCCATATTTGGACTTCCATTACTTGTTTCAACAAAACGTTCACATGTTCAAAGTGGTGAATGGAATCTCTTACAACTAGTGCAGGTGATCTTTCTCTCTCTCTACAACACAGACACACAGACACACAGACACACACTCCTACCCAACTACCTGGACAGTGGAAAGCGATAAATGTTAATATATTTTTTTAGAAGTGGTTTATGGGCCATAATCAGATATAGGATCTGGAATTTTGCTTAGTTTGCTGTCGTATCTTGTAAGGAATCAACTTTGATTTTCACCCATCACTTACTATTTACAACACCTAGATGATCATTCCACCTTTTGCAGGCTTTTAAGGCATTTTTTTTAGCCTCTAATTTATGGGCAGATTTTGCTCCCTTGGATCAGTAGTTGATAATGTACTTCAGCTCATTGATTCAGAAAGATAAACAGCAGATTGGTTAAGTTTGACACTTGCTAAATGAAAGTATTTGTAGATTGACATAAAATAGAGTATAATAGAGGACAGTATCATTGACTCAATGTTTGTAGACTCAACCAAGTCAACTTGACTCAGTGTTGCTGACATCGTGTCAATGAAAATATTGCAGAGGGTCTGGAAAAGAAAATATCGTCAACATTGTGGAAAATATTGGAAAATGTCAGCAAAAGGAAAAAATACAAAAATATTCATTTTTTTCAAATTTTAAAATATCTACAGCATCAACAACATCAAATAAATGCATTTTCACTTAAGTATGAAAAGAGAACTGATATATAAGATGTATAAGATGTTTAGTAAACTCGAATACATCACAGATCAACTCTGAATCATGTCCCGACTCTAAAGCTTCAAAATATCATAAAAAATATAATAAATGTATCTCATCATCATGAGTAATCTACAATGGAATCAGATAAAAAAATTAACGATTCCTTCTGCGTCATTGACGGGCAAAGGTGATGGCTCTAGAAATGGATTTTCCTTTAGAGGAAGAAGGCCCTGGGGTTGGCACTGGAATTTGATGTCCTGTAGAAGAAGCAGGATTTAGGCTTTGGTGTCCTTTACTGGTGCTACTTCCAAGTACAAGTCGCTTTGTAGGAGTTTGTGAAGATGGTGGCACTGTCACATTCCTGGTGTCAATAGTCACCTCCTCTAAAGGTGTTTGTTGACTCTGCTTTGGAACATCCTCGTCCTCTACCTCTATCTCCTCTGCTACTGCCCCCTTTGCCTCGTCTTGTAACCAATCAGGGACTGATTCCATGATAGGCCTCTCAGTCTCAACCCTCCATGCAACAGTGGTGTCAATCCCATCCCAACGAAATGGTGTCCACATCAGGGGTTTTCTGAATCTGCTTCACCCACAATTGGAGATTGTAGTATATACCATGTCATTGAGGCATTGGAATTCCAACTTGTATGAGGGTCATAAATTGTAAATTAATAATTATAATACATAATTTAGACTCTAGAGGGTGACGGAGCATAAATAATTTTCTCAAATACACTTCAATTGCGCTTGCATCCTGAAGAGCTACATGTTTGGCTAAGCACCAGAATGGAAAGTTTTTGTAGACTGGGTACTCTTGCACCATAGCTTGTCCAACTAAGGAGAGACTTTGAAATTTGAAATTTAATGAAGCTTACCTGGCATTTTGGTCTTCCTATTCTGAATAGCCATGACAAAGACAAATGTCCCACCAACCATCCTATATATTTCTGTTTCTTTGGAAATCTCCTCATGTTCTTGCTGACTTGGCACCATCCTTTGAACACATGTGAAGAATCCATGCATAAACTCAACATCAAATCTAAAACCACATGAGTAAGAGAATGCGGGGTTGAGTTTTGGTACCTTGGGAAGTGTTATTGAGTGTCTAACACTAAAGGGGGAAAAAGTGACCCTCGCTCACTTTACTTTATGTTATAAAGTCAAAGTGACTTTATGAGCTCATTAAGTCATAAAGTGACTTAGGGAACTTAAGTAAAGGGGGAGGTTTAATCACCACCCTTGATCTTGGTTGGCTAAGATCTAATCCTACCCATTGGTTCCTAGGTTAGCCTAAGGATGAGGCTAAAGGTGAAGAGTAGGAGGGAAAAGGAATTCATTCATCACATGAGAGTTAGAGTGAAGAGAGGAGGAGGAAGAAGGTGATTTTCGAGGAAGAGAAGGAGAAGGGTGCACCATTGGAAAGGGGGCACACAAGCTTGGAGAGGGGCGCACTTGAGAAGAGGGCGCACCAAGCCAAGAGGAGGGGTGCACCAAGTAAAGAGAGGGGCGCACTTGTCAAAGAGGGCACAAACTTCAAGGTAGCAGGCAAGCAAAGGAGAAGGGCGCAATACCTAAGGAGGGCACACACTTCTAGGAGAGACTTGTATGCCAAGCTTGAGAGGAGTTGGCTATTGTAATCAGGTTCCTCTTGTTTATTTCCTTGCTGTACTATTTCTGTAAGAACTCCATAATAAATTCTACTCTTCAACTGGTTTTCCCCATGGGGGTTTTTCCAGGGCCATGTTGACCAAAAACACATGTTAAATTCTGTGGTTTGCTTATTTTATTTCAGCATTAAAAGTGGAAAAGATCAAAGGTGAATGTCATGTTTTAATAACTGTTATAATACTAATTTCTGGACAGCAAAAACTTCCTAAATTAAACCTTATGACAGCAACATTAAATGAGCATGATATCAGTCCTGAAGGAAGAGTTATATCAGCAGTGAGACAGTTCTGTTAGCAGTCCTAAAAACAGCAGTTAAACAGTCCTGTTCGTCACCTCAAAAACAAAAACAGTGCCTAAACAGTGTCAAAGACAGACCTCTTAGGCAGCCTTTTGGAACCTCAAAACTCTTCATGAGGTAGATCCTTGCAGCATGAATGGGGCGATGGAGTGTATTGTTCCATCACTCATCAATCACTCTCCATATCAGTAGTCATTTCTCAAATCCATCATCTCCCTTGTCATCATAATAGGCATGGATGGCTTCTTTGGCCCTATCCATGTCCTCATATAAGTAGCCCATTGCGGGCTTGTCTCCATCAACCAACCGAAGAACCTTTACCAAAGGCTCGCTAATGGCACACACCTCCTCCACTCCTGCCCAAAAGCTCTCTTGGTGTGACACTAGTCTGCATATGGCCTCCCCCTCTGGTTTACAGCTAAATGATAAACCATGCCACTCATCTGAAAGGAACATTCTTTTCACCTCCCACATACAAACCAAGAGAGATCAAAGAGATATGAAGCTAGTGGCAAAGCACATGATTGTAGGATGCACCAAATCCATGTTATTTGTGAATCATCTCATCAAGCTAAGCACAAATGCATGATTATATATGAATTTTGTGATGCTCCTAGCCAATTCAATAAAATCCCTGATGTAAAGAATTTTTCCCATATCCTCTAAAATCAAATCTATTCAATGTGCAACACAAGGAGTCCAAAACAAGGTAGGATACCTCTACATAAGCAACCTACCTGTAGCAACATAGTTAGCAACACTGTCTGTTATGACTTGGACAACATGTTGTGGACCCACCTCCTGAATGAACCCGTATAACAACACACATAATAATAATGCATCTTTAACATGTGCAGATGCATCAATAGATTTAATAAACATTGCCCCCCTGGGACAATTAACCAAGAAATTAAGAAGGGTCTTTCCCTTATGGTCCGTCCAACCATTTGACATCATGATGCATCCAGTGATTTCCCATGATGCCTTAAGCTCCTCCAATCTACTAGTGCAATCAGCCTTTTCAATTTGAAGGATAGGCCCTCTCAACTCATCATAGGTAGGGGCCTTGTACCCCAGGCCAACAATAACAACTGCATCGAACATAGGCTGATAGAATGGGTTGTTCTTGGCAATGTTAAAAGGAATGTAACTCCATAGGAAACACTTACCCACAAGCTTATCAATCTCTTGCTTCTACTTTATTTTGACAATTGACCTGATGGAAGGTTGTGGACTAGGTGTGGTTCTAGGAACAAAAGAAGATGAAGTAGATGAGGGCATTGTGGAAGATGAAGCGGCTGAGGTTGAAGAAACAATGTCACTTCTTCTCACCTCGAATCTTCCACCTCCTCCCCTTCCAAACTGAGCTTTCATAGCTTCCCTGTGTTCTCTAGTTATACCCATATCATCAAGTGTTTTGTTGGCAATATGAATGATTTCCGAGGTTGCATCTGGAAAAATACCGACTTCATGTCCTGGAATTTGTGCAAGGTGGTATTTCAACTCACTGATTCCCCCCATCATTGCCTTCCCACACAACTTGCAATTCAACCTTTGTCTATTAAGCGCCCCCATCGTTTCGCCATATTCCCACATAGCATCCAATTTCCTCGGCATTTTAAATCTTCAATGTAATGATTAAACCTAAGGCACAAAAAAAATTGAAAAAAATTAAAATCAACATTGAAGAATCAAAATACAATCTTTTTGTATAAAAAAAGTAAATTTAGATTCTACCTAAATAATAGATCTCCCACACTCTACTAATACTCAACAAAAAGGGGGCAAAACTGATAGGCGTTGCAAAAACTATCACAAATTTGAAAAATAAAGAGTTGGAAATTGGTACGCATACCTTCAAAATTCACCATTAGCCTATGGGAATCAATCCCCCCTCCATGATAAATTGATGATGGCTAATAGAAACACTCTCCTTGGCAAGGTGAGGGAAAACTAATGGGTTGAGGGAAACCTAGCAAAAATCTAAAAAAAACAAAAGAAAAGGTGTAAATTGTTTTTTCGTACTTGCAAATGAGAGTCCCTATGTCACATGGTTCGGGTTCGAGTTCGGGTTCGGCAAGGATTAGGTTCGATTCGGGTTCGAATTTTCGGATGAGGTTCGGATGAGGTTCGACTTCAGGTTCGACTATATACATTTAAAATATATATATATAATAGCTATGTGTGCCATCAGTTGTAGCCCGTGGGATCCCGGAGAGATACTACAACATTCCAGTCTTAAAATATGGTAGAAAAAGCTTAACATGCCTAATCAATGATTCTGGTTTGAGTGAAGGGTACATTTTTGCTAAGGCCATGACAAAGGAATTTAACAATCAACACCACCAACATTGGGGTATATAAAGGGCTTGGTGGTCTTGATTAAATGTCAGTTCCATACCCTCATACTTGATAGAATCCAGTGGAAACATTGTAATCTTGCCAATCTTGAAATCCTGAAAACCGTTAAGTCTGCTGAATTTTGAATGGGACCTAAAATTCTACTTTCTCCATATGAAGTCCAATGAGGTTGGAACCACTCTCAAACATCCTGAAACAATTAATGGTAATGTTAAAAATTTAAGTAAAAGGATAAAAATGAAAGATAAAGGAAATGCCACTTTTACTTTAAGAATTTAACATTACCATTAGGGAGCGCCCAGGAAGCATATGGGGAAACGAACAAAGTGAACTTGAATCGAACCTCAGCCGAACCTCATCCGAACCTAAACTTTGTTTTGAGGTTCGCCGAACTTCGAACCTCAAGGTTAAGGTTCGGCGAACCTTGTGACATAGAATGAGACCACGGTTGAGGGGAATCTATCCCCACTCCACTATGAAACGGTAATGGAAACTGAAAACCCTCTCCTCCTTGTCCTTGGATGAAGAAAAGATCGCCTCTTTCTCCTTTGCATTCCAAACCCCACTTTCTGTTTGAAAAATGACAAATTAAAACCCACTTTTCGATGATATTTTTTGTCGTCGCGTGATATTATCGCTATATTTATGATAATATCTCTTGACGATATTTTCACGATATAATTGTCTGATAATATCGCCCTCCCTTAAAAATCTGATAATATCGTGATGTTGGTGATATTATCATGATTTTTGAAACACTAAAGTCTTGACTTGCCTGAGTCCAACTAGTTTTTTGTCCTAAAATGTCCAAACTAATGGTTGACTTAGCCGAAAGTGTAGTGGGATCAGCTTGTTCAACTTGCAAATCAACGAGTATTCGCATCAACCAAACTGCCTTACGAGTTGCAATCACCATTGCCCTATACTCTGGGAGGTGCTACTGCAAGCTTTCTTACTAAACAAAGAAATTGCACCTGTAGAGGGGTTGAAAACATATCATGTTGTGGACTTCTTTTCATTAACTGAACCTACCCAATACTAGTCTGTGGACTTGTCATCAACATAACTCCCCAATTCGAGTCTGTGTACTTGTCATTAACTGTGCTCATTATGATGATGACGTCATCAACATAAACCCCTAAAATCACCAAATCATCACTTGTGCTTTTGAGATAAAGATTTAGATAAAAAAGACTTCTTTTGAATCCATATCCTATTATATGTTTGTCAATTTTTATATATTGGACTCTTGAAGCTTGTTTCAGTCCGTAAAGAGCTTTTATCAACCTGTACACCATATGCTTCTGCGTTGTGACTTGGTATCCCTATCTTTGATACATATACACTTCCTCATCCAAGTCACCATTGAGGCCCCGTGACTTGGAATCCCTATCTTTGCTACATATATACTTCCTCATCCAGGTCACCATTGAGGAAATCACTTTTTTCATCCATCTGGTAAATTTCCTATCCAAAATGTGTTGCCATAGCCATAACCAACTTGATGGGTACTAACTTCGTTGTTGGGGTGAATATTTCCTCATAATCCATCTCCTCACACTGTGTAAACCTTTTTGCAACTGACCTCCCTTTATTCTTGTTCAACGAACCAATTGCTTTACAACAAAACGGTTTATTACCTGGAGTAAACTCTTCCAACTTCCACTTCTTGTTCTTCATGAGTGCATCATCATATTCAACCTTCATGGTTCTTTCCCACTATTCTTCATGAGTGCATCATAATATTCAACCTTTAGGGTTCTTTCCCACTCATTTTTTCTTTTGGCTTCTTCATAATTCTTATGTTCAAAAGAATTTGTACAACAAACATCAAAGATAACTTCAGATGATGAGACTACTTATCTTTCCTCAAACGTTTTTCGCTTGGCCATTATTATCCTAGTTGAGAAAGTCCCTCCAACCATACATCCACCAAAGCGTTGTAATACCATTTTGGTATTCTTTTCTCCTTTCTTCTCTCCAAATTAGTGTTTCCTTCAACCTTCCTTGGAGCATTTTAAACTTTCTCAACATCGTACTCTTCATTTATACCAACCTTAGAACCCGTGATCAGTGACTTGTGGCTTACCAAGCCTCTTTTAGAGTGACCTTTCACACTGCTTATATAGGACACTTTTTCAATAGAGATACAATGGTACGTGCTGCTTTCTTCCAATATTTGTTTGGGACTGTTGACCGCCCATTTAGCATCGGTGGTCAACTCCATGTGCCATGAAGAGATGCATCATCAGATGCAAATTTGTCGAAGACTTTGGTTCTATAGGGCATGTTTGGCCCCAACATTTCTTTTTGTAATTGGAATTTCCGCACCCCTGCGTGGGTTAATAATGTAATAGGTCTGCATGAGTCATGTCTAGGTCAGTTACCTTGGGATCGGTTCACTGGAAGAGTTCCTTTCACCGAGGGTTTTTTATCCTCAGGTTGTCAATTGGGATTTTTCAGCCTTATTGATTTCCCTTGAGTTTTTCCCTTACACTTGCAATAATTCCTCCAAAGTGGTGAACGATGTTCTAGTGGGATTATGTTTTGGTAACTATTATAGGGAATCATTGTAAATGACCATGCAAGACATCTTAGAAAGTTTCGCGGAATTCCGTTGAGTCTAAGTCAGTTTTTTTTAATTAATTAATTTTTAATTAAATTTCCCTAAGTTTGGAGGTTTAATTATTTAATTAATTAATTATTTTTGAGCAATAATTGTAAAAACTAGGTCTTTGGACTTTTGATAGGGGTATTTGTGTTCAAAAGAAATGGAATAACACCCCCTACATCCATGGACCAAGTTTCAGCTCAGTCAGACAATTTTAGCCATGGGTTAGTCCACCCAGAGTGTCAGTTAGTCTAAAACAACAATTTTAATTGCTAAAGTCCAAACATGGCAACAATGTAAAAGTTGTAATAATGAGTTAGAGGATGTGAAAAGTTGAAATGATGGTTAAAGAGAGACCCCCTAAGCATAACTTTAGCATCCCAACCTTTTCTAATCCCTTTCCCACCTTCCACACTCAAAAATCATGCCCCCCTAGGGGGATTGGTGTTTTTCTTTTTTTTAATTAATTTGTGACTTGAGTGTGGCCCCCTCTCTTGAGCTTTCACTTCATTTAGCCTTTACATCACCCCTAGAGGTGACCCCACTCACTCCACCTCACTCATCCCTTTCTTTTAATTGATTTTTACCCTCGTGGAGCGCCCTCCAAGAGAGTTACGCCCCCCTTTTTGTGTCTCTCTAATGAAAATTCGTTTTTAATTGTTTGAGGCTCTTTCTTTGCCCTAGCACGGATCCCACAACTTCTCTCATGAGTTTTGTGTGATCCCAACCTCCCTTACTCATCTCTCACCCTTCTTTCCCTTTCCCTCATCCCAAGAGGTGCGCCCTCCCTCTTCTTGAAACTCCACAAAATAATTTTAAAAAATTATTTGTGACCTTTCACTTGCTTTGGCACGAATCCCATGCCTCTCACCTACCTTTTTCTTCATCCCAAATATTTTTTCTATTTTTCTACACCCTAGATCTATTTTGCAAACCCTAAGGGGTGCGCCCTAGCCTTGGGATCTACTCAATTACTTGGTGGTGGACACTTGGCTTAGATCCAAGAGAGGTAGGTTTGCCTCTCCAAGTATAAATAGATCCCTTTTCTCTCCCCCAACTTACCATATCTTGAGCTATTGTTATGCTACTTGATTTTACACACTCTCTCTCTCTTCCATAATTTCATTCATTTCCATTCTATGCTCTAGGGTTTTGGAGTATTTTTTCTCCAAGACTATTTTTCTTGAGTAATATTAATAAAGGAGAAACTTTGGAGGACAACTAGAGGAGCAAGGCGTATGCTTGGTTTTCTTATGCTTGAGAGGTAACATTGTAATAATTTGTGGGTGGTTGCAACATTAGATCTTAGGTAAAGTGTTATCTAAGTGGATCTACTAATGTGTATGCTTATGGGTTTATCTATCTTGATGTGTTGAATAGAATAGAAGTGTCATTTTATTTACATACATCAACATATTGGCTATTGTATGCATATCACTTGAAGAGGTTTTGCAGGTTTTCACTTCTAGGGTTTCATTGGGAACTCCTTCAAGGAGAAGGTCTCTTGAAGCACTCATACACTCCATTTCTGTAACCCTTTTACTCTTCATCTATATTGCTGCTCACACATTCCATTTTCAGCTAGCATACAATGTTTAAGAAGGTCATTATATCACATTTAATCTCTGTTGTTCTTGTGGAAAGTTCTTGCCCTAAAAGGCAAGGGTTTTCCTTAATTCTTTTTGGTTGTGTGTGTAGCTATTCTAGCAAGCAAAGCTTGCTGGTTTTGCAGGTTTTCAGATCTGATTGAGAGGATATTGGCTGTCCAAAGGACAAACACACAACACTAAAAGGCCCTCCAAGGGGTTTGGTAGCTATCCCTCAACCCAACTCTTGTTTTTCATCATTTTTTGGCACGTCTTGCTTCTTCTTTTTCTTTTTAGTGGCTTGCACTCTAGGAGGAGGAAGTGGTACGGCCCTCCTCTTGGTGTAAACCTCTTGGGTAGTGTAGATCTAGCTAGGGTTTTAACTTTTAGCCTTTTTGCCTTTCTCTCTAGCTAGGACGTGAGGTTTAGAAGGTGAAGGGCACCTTCTCAACCTAGGACGTGGGGTAGATTAGTCTCTTGCTTGCTTGCTTGATTTGTTGTTTGTTAGCTTAGTTTATCTCTCTTCCTTCTCTTTAATGCTTTGCCCTAATTGCTAAAATCTTAAAGAACTTAACCTAACTAAGCAAAACCTAAATAATCACCTACCTAGTTGGGAGAGGAATACCCCAATAGGCAAGGCTAAGTGTTGAATGATATGATGTGATGTGATCTGTGGTTAAATAATATAATTTGCTTATGTTTTAGATCTACATCTTAATCTTAAGCCTATTGGGCAACATCTAAGTAACATACTAGATCTTGCTTAGTTTATTTTCAAGCTTATTCTCTTTCTTTTGCACATGGTTTAGATCTTACTGCTTAACATCTTTAAAGTCCTTAACAAGTAATTGGTTCATTAGTATATTGTTTATATCTATTGAAAGCCATTTGCTTGGGCTTGAAATGTGTTGAATGGTACACACTAAATTTTCTTTCCATCTCTTGAAGGCAAGTTGTTCTTTCCCTAATGCTCTTATTTCATAGCAAGCTCGTATTGTGCATGTGACCATCTTAATTTTTCAGCCATCTTATTTGCTTTACATGTGTTGATATACTTGAATTTCATAAGCTTAAGGCAACACATTTAAAAGCCCATTTAAGTTTCGGCCATATCATTAAATTGTATCTAAAAAGTGCCTTAAAATCTTCTTAACACTCTAATAATCACCTAAAAGTCTACCTAATCAACTTATATACTTAATAGACTATTTAGGGTACCTTCGACCACAATCTTCACCATCTAAAACGGGGCTTGAGGAAAACAATGGAGGGTAGTGGCAGGGGACTGCCCCGTGGCACACCAGATGTGTGTCCTCTCCAGGAAGTACTCTTTTTTTGGGTTGACTGGTTTTGCTAGGGTTGGCCTCGTTGCCATACTATCTTGAGCATCCAACAGTTATTTGGCAATAGGAGGAGGAGGCTTTGGTGAAAGCTAATTAAAATTTGATAAATCTTAAGAAAGCCTAATAATTAAACCCTGGACCAAACCTAATAAACTACTTGGGGGGGTTTAATAACTAAGAGTGTGGATCATCTTCAATAATCCTAACAACATTTGTGCTTGAGTCTTCTAAATCTTCTTAAGTTGTTGTTGATCTTGATGTCGTGATAATAATGACATGTTGATGATGATCTATTGAATATGATGATGAAGTGTTGATGCTCTTATTTGGTGATTTCCTGCACACATAAGAAGTAAAAACGTGGTTAGCTTGCTTTGTATAATTTGTACTCTAGCATTCTTTAATTGTAAGTTGTTGTACATGATATTCTTTATTTGGGTTATTTCTCTTGTAAACTTGAAAGTAATTTGTAATCTATTGTAACGAATACCCCTTAAGATAGTTGACCCCTTGCCCAATCTTTAGGCACTAGTCTTAGTTGACCTAGGGAAAAGGCTTGCTTTTCATGCTAACCCTTGCACCTTGCATTGTTGCCTTAGCATTTTAGGAATAGATCCCCTATAACCTTAAGAAATTAAAACTAACTCCTAGAACTTAACTTTAACACATCTAGTAACTAAGGTCTACCCCCTTTGGCTTCCCTAGGAGTAAGCCTAAACGGAAGAGGTTCCGGTCAAAGTGACAGCGTGGGCTGCGAACCTAGGCATTGTGCCTCCAAGGACATACTAAGTGAGCCGGACTTAGGTCACGTTTGCAAGTGTGTATAAGGATGACAACATCTTTGGCGCCGTTGTCGGGGATAAGTCATTTATCCTTGGTCTTAACGACTTAACTTTTTAAGAACTAATAAATTCTTTGAGCTTGCGTTGGTTAGCTTTGTGTGATTCTTTTCCAACTGGCGACTCTATTTAACAAATCTATCAAGTATACTGGAAGGAGCAATCCTCGTTGGCTGCTTGAAATTCTTGGGGAAGAAGCATTCATTGATGTCCAATTCTTGTTCCAAACATAATAAATTAACTTTTGTTTTTCTTCTTGTTTTTTCCTTGTTTGATGCTCTTGTTTGTCTGAAATAAACTTGGTCATCTGGCGACTCGACTTTTTAATAATTTGACGAGGTATTTTGCAAGAAGGAATTCCCGACTTGCTATGCTTCATCCTTGAACTTGGAAATGTTTGTGGGTGAAGCTAACTAGTCCTTCTTCTTGTTGGATCCTTAGTAATCTTGGGTCCCAGTCCTTTTCTTTAGACCTTTGTTTACACGATCTAGTTAGAAATGGATGATTTTTATGATCCTATTGATTTTTCAGGAATTGTTGGTTACCCTCATGATGAATCTCAAGATGTTTTTGAAAACACTCCTGACTATGGTGATCGTGATGATGCTAATACTCACATCAGGGCCTTCACTAAATGTATCGATGAATAGTGTGATCCACCTATTTATGAGGACGTTCTGATGAAATCGTTTGCCATAACTCTTGATATGGAGAAGCCTTATTATTGGTTTCATAATTCGCCTGATAAGAGATTCAAGACCATATAGGACTTGTTGCATGCCTTTTTGGAAAGGTTTGGGCATGATCAGAATGAAGTTTACAATGAATTGGTTGATGATTTTATCGAAACATGGAAGAGGAATAATCTTCTAGCTTTTGAAACAACTAGTTCGGATATAAAGATAGATTCTCCACCAAATCCCATTAAGGAACTTAATGAAGTAATTCAGAACATGCAAGTTCCCCGGGAAGAACAGTGTGAAACCATGAATGAACAATTTATAGCCTTGGAAGATCAGTTTGAGACCATGGAAGCTGACTTTACAGAAAGTTATGTTGAATATCCAGACCCCCTTGAACTTAAGATTGATAATGAAAAAGATGAGGAAGTTCATGGGGAGGTTCCAGATGAATCCATGGATGAGACAGTCGTTTATTTTGAGGAGATAAAGGAATTTGAGTTTGAAAATGTTGAATATCTAGATGATTCAAGTCCCCACCCTCCTCTCGAGGAACCAATCTTTTTGAAGGCTAACTTTGAAAATCTTGAAGAAAACAGTATGATGGTTCCTGTGGTATGTTCTTTTTCAACCTCTCAACCAGAAGATGAGTTAATGCAGAATTATGTGGAAATGGAAGGCAACTTCAGTTTAACGATGTCATATCATTATGATTATTGGTTGGCCTCCCACCTTGACAGTCATGAGCAACAAAGTATTCAGAGTTTACACGGCTTGTCATATTCCAATGTTTGGTTGAAGGGAAGAAGGGGCATGATTCTTGGCTGGTTCTTCCTCACAAAAAGTTCCAAGTTAATAAAACTTGGGAAGGGGTCTTCTGTGAGTCATCCTGGACAAGGATGTTTCAGACACGTGTGGCATCATTTCATCCATTGCATGGGTGGTTGTAACATATCTCTAACCCTTTCTTGTATTTTAATTATGTATTATTTGATTAATTATGTCAATATGTACTTATAATTTTTTTTTCGGTATCATAGATTTCATTTTATTGTAAAATTATAATGTTGTACTCTAGTTATTTCATTTTGTAAATGTATTGATTTAATCATGTATATATGTATTCTTATGTTGGTTATTGGTGAGCAGTCTGTTTTGTAGGTGCTGAATTCTCGTATGCTCTCCGTCTCGAGTGAGAAGACCGAACACACGTCCCCATGTGGAGCCAGATGTTGACTGCCCATTTAGCACCGATGGTCAACTCCATGTGCCATGAAGAGATGCATCATCAGATGCAAATTTGTCGAAGACTTTGGTTCTACAAGGCATGTTTGGCCCCAACATTTCTTTTTGTAATTGGAATTTCCGCACCCCTGCGTGGGTTAATAATGTAATAGGTCTGCATGAGTCATGTCTAGGTCAAGTTACCTTGGGATCGGTCCACTGGGAGAGTTCCTTTCACCGAGGGTTTTTTATCCTCAGGTTATCAATTGGGCTTTTCAGCCTTATTGATTTCCCTTGAGTTTTTCCCTCACACTTGCAATAATTCCTCCAAAGTGGTGAACGACGTTCTAGTGGGCTTATGTTTTGGTAACTATTATAGGGAATCATTGTAAATGACCATGCAAGACATCTTAGAAAGTTTCGCGGAATTCCGTCGAGTCTAAGTCAGTTTTTTTTAATTAATTAATTTTTAATTAAGTTTCCTTAAGTTTGGAGGTTTAATTATTTAATTAATTAATTATTTTTGAGCAATAATTGTAAAAACTGGGTCTTTGGACTTTTGATAGGGGTATTTGTGCTCAAAAGAAATGGAATAGCACCCCCTACATCCATGGACCAAGTTTCAGCTCAGTCATACAACTTTAGCCATGGGTTAGTCCACCCAGAGTGTCAGTTAGTTTAAAACAACAATTTTAATTGCTAAAGTCCAATCATGGCAAAAATGTAAAAGTTGTAATAATGAGTTAGAGGATGTGAAAAGTTGAAATGATGGTTAGAGAGAGCTAAGCATAACTTTAGCTTTCCATCCTTTTCCAACTTTTTCTAATTCCTTTCCCACCTTCCACACTCAAAAGTCACGCCCCCCTAGGGGGATTGACGTTTTTTTTTTTTTTTTTAACTAATTTGTGACTTGAGTGTGGCTCCCTCTCTTGAGCTTTCACTTCATTTAGCCTTTACATCACCCCTAGAGGTGACCCCACTCACTCCACCTCACTCAGCCCTTTCTTTTAATTGATTTTTACCCTTGTGGAGCACCCTCCAAGAGAGTTACGCCCCCCTTTTTGTGTCTCTCCAATGAACATTCGTTTTTTATTGTTTGAGGATCTTTCTTTGCCCTAGCACGGATCCCACAACTTCTCTCATGAGTTTTGTGTGATCCCAACCTCCCTCACTCATCTCTCACCCTTCTTTCCCTTTCCCTCATCCCAAGAGGTGTGCCCTCCCTCTTCTTGAAACTCCACAAAATAATTTTAAAAAATTATTTGTGACCTTTCACTTGCTTTGGCATGGATCCCATGCTTCTCACCTACCTTTTGCTTCATCCCAACTATTTTCTCTATTTTTCTACACCCTAGATCTATTGTGCAAACCCTAAGGGGTGCGCCCTAGCCTTGGGATCTACTCAATTACTTGGTGGTGGACACTTGGCTTAGATCCAAGAGAGGTAGGTTTGCCTCTCCAAGTATAAATAGATCCCTTTTCTCTCCCCCAACTTACCATATCTTGAGCTATTGTTATGCTACTTGATTTTACACACTCTCTCTCTCTTCCATAATTTCATTCATTTCCATTCTATGCTCTAGGGTTTTGGAGTATTTTTTCTCCAAGACTATTTTTCTTGAGTAATATTAATAAAGGAGAAACTTTGGAGGACAACTAGAGGAGCAAGGCGTATGCTTGGTTTTCTTATGCTTGAGAGGCAACATTGTAATAATTTTGGGTGGTTGCAACATTAGATCTTAGGTAAAGTGTTATCTAAGTGGATCTACTAATGCGTATGCTTATGGGTTTATCTATCTTGATGTGTTGAATAGAATAGAAGTGTCATTTTATTTACATACATCAACATATTGGCTATTGTATGCATATCACTTGAAGAGGTTTTGCAGGTTTTCACTTCTAGGGTTTCATTGGGAACTTCTTCAAGGAGAAGGGTCTCTTGAAGCACTCATACATTCCATTTCTCTAACCCTTTTACTTTTCATCTATATTGCTGCTCACACATTCCATTTTCAGCTAGCATACAATGTTTAAGTAGGTCATTATATCACATATAATCTCTCTTGTTCTTGTGGAAAGTTCTTGCCCTAAAAGGCCCTCCAAGGGGTTTGGTAGCTATCCCTCAACCCAACTCTTGTTTTTCATCATTTTTTGGCATGTCTTGCTTCTTCTTTTGCTTGTTAGTGGCTTGCAGTCTAGGAGGAGGAAGTGGTACGGCCCTCCTCTTGGTGTAAACCTCTTGGGTAGTGTAGATCTAGCTAGGGTTTTAACTTTTAGCCTTCTTGCCTTTCTCTCTAGCTAGGACGTGAGGTTTAGAAGGTGAAGGGCACCTTCTCAACTTAGGACATGGGGTAGATTAGTCTCTTGCTTGATTTGTTGTTTGTTAGCTTAGTTTATCTCTCTTCCTTCTCTTTAATGGTTTGCCCTAATTGCTAAAATCTTAAAGAACTTAACCTAACTAAGCAAAACCTAAATAATCACCTACCTAGTTGGGAGAGGAATACCC
>ML776707.1:807440-826612 GCA_009831015.1 Picea engelmannii | reverse complement strand
ATTGCATCTAAAAAGTGCCTTAAAATCTTCTAAACACTCTAATAATCACCTAAAAGTCTACCTAATCAACTTATATACTTAATAGACTATTTAGGGTACCTTAGACCACCATCTTCACCATCTAAAACGGGGCTTGAGGAAAAAAACGGAGGGTAGTGGCAGGGGACTGCCCCGTGGCGCACCAGGTGTGTGTCCTCTCCGGGAAGTACTCTTGTTTTGGGCTGACTGGTTCTGCGAGGGTTGGCCTCGTTGCCATACTATCTTGAGTATCCAATAGTTATTTGGCAAAAGGAGGAGGAGGCTTTGGTGAAAGCTAATTAAAATTTGATAAATCTTAAGAAAGCCTAATAATTAAACCCTGAACCAAACCTAATAAACTACTTGGGGGGGTTTAATAACTAAGAGTGTGGATCATCTTCAATAATGCTAACAACATTTGTGCTTCAGTCTTCTAAATCATCTTAAGTTGTTGTTGATCTTGATGTCGTGATAATAATGACATATTGATGATGATCTATTGAATATGATGATGAAGTGTTGATGCTTTTATTTGGTGATTTCCTGCACACATAAGAAGTAAAAACGTGGTTAGCTTGCTTTGTATAATTTGTACTCTAGCATTCTTTAATTGTAAGTTGTTGTACATGATATTCTTTATTTGGGTTATTTCTCTTGTAAACTTGTAAGTAATTTGTAATCTATTGTAACGAACACCCCTTAACATAGTTGACCCCTTGCCCAATCTTTAGGCACTAGTCTTAGTTGATCTAGCGAAAAGGTTTGCTTTTCATGCTAACCCTTGCACCTTGCATTGTTGCCTTAACATCTTAGGAATAGATCCCCTCTAACCTTAAGAAATTAAAACTAATTCCTAGAACTTAACTTTAACACATCTAGTAACTAAGGTCTACCCCCTTTGGCTTTCGTAGGAGTAAGCCTAGACGGAAGAGGTTCCGGTCAAAGTGACAGCGTGGGCTGTGAACCTAGGCATTGTGCCTCCAAGGACACACTAAGTGAGCCGGACTTAGCTCACGTTTGCAAGTGTGTATAAGGACGGCAACATGGACTACCCTTCACTCGAACATGCGTTTGGCCATTGCAACTATACTTTATATCGACACTATTGCACTCAACAGTCCTATTGATCTAATTTTATGGTCATTCATTGGACATTACTAAAATTATCTTATCTTATCGTATCTCTACAACCCCATCCTATTTGGGAGTGTATGTTGCAGAACATTTCTTGCAAATGCCTTCTTTCTTATAAAATTCAACAAATTCGTTAGAAGACAATTCCCCTGTATTATTTGTTTGGAGGATCTTGTTAGGATATTTCGATACTAGTAGCTTGTTTAAGTTCAACTTGGTCTAATGCATGTTTAGGTTAAAGTTTGCTTTTAGTGTGTCTTTTTTATTGTTCTTTTGTACTTTACTAATTTCACTATTTCAATAATATCCTACACATGAGTGATCCGATGGTTCAAACTTCAAACATCTCCTTGGTATTAATGCAATTAATCCATGGATTAACATCCAATTGGTCCATGATTTTTATTTAAAGAGTGGTACCACCTAAAAATGCATGGTTCATATCGCATTTTTGAAGGCATAACTTCGTCAATAGCATGATGTCAGGAGATGTGCGCCCTTGGAGAATCAACATGATTTACAAGTTGTTAGCATTTTCTTGGAGACCATTTGCTTGTTCTACCTTGCTCGAACATTACTTGGTTCATCATTCATGGCTAAATTGAGGACTTGGACTACTAGGGGTGGCTAGGTTGAGATCCATTGTTCCATGTCATATTTTCATGTTTGGTTGATCTCTCCTTTGTCTGATGGTAGGCGTTTGGAGCATTGAGGCTCTTTTCCTTGTACTTGGCTCCAGAGCATTGCATTTCTTCTCTTTGGCATTGTAATAGTTGTGCTTAGGTCATATAGATTAGGGTGGATGTTTTATTTTATACGAGTGGTCTTCACACTCTTACTTTGTATCACCACTTATGTATGAGCAGTCTCGTTGACCTACTTTTGGTGATTTGTTGGACATTAATAAATTTATCTCATCTTATCTACATATTTGGAGGCAATGGCTACATATTTAGAGGAGTGTTTGCTTATGTGGTGGAGTTACTACATATTTTGATGAATGTTTCATTGTTGAGGATGTCAATTCATGCTATCCAAGGAGGATTCTACATATTAGGAGGCATGACTCACAATGGAGGGGGTGTTGTTGACCTTTTTGCACTCTTCACATAGCATAATGCATATTTTTAGGAGAATGTGTTATACTAGAGTTTGACAAGTGGCATATATGCATGTTTCAAGGAGTCAAAACATCTTCATAGAGATGCACTTTAATCTTCCTTTTGGAGAGATTTTCAACTAAAGCCTTGAATTCCTGAAACTTGTTGAAGACATCATCTTTTGTTTTCAAGGAGTAAATCCATGTCTTTCGAGAATAGTCATCTACGAATAAGAGAGTATACAAAGTTGCCTAAGGATGGCACCATCATCTGTCCGCATACATTGGATTGTAGGATGTCCAAGATACCCTTGTACCTACTGTCACTACTAGTAAAGCTTCCCTTGACATTCTTTCCAAGTGTGCAACCTTTGCATACTCCATCACGTTCTACTTGAATGTCGGGTAGACCTGTAACCATCTTGCCCAATATCGATAGTGGTCTATAGTTTATGTGGGCAAGTCTTCGATGCCATAACTCACTTGAGCTAACATTGTTGTGTACAAAGGCTTGTTCTTGTTGTCCCTTCAATTTATATAGTCCTCCCTCTTGGACACCAATCACGGTAGCTTTATCAATGCTTGAACTCTTGGGCCATAGAAGAACTTTGCCATCCACAAAAGCTACCCTAAAGCCTTTATCTTCTAAAGCAGAGATGGAAAGCAAATTCTTCTTTAAGTTCTGTACAAACAAAATATCTTTAATTAAAAAACAGTTACCTGAGTCAAGTTGTAGGGAGGCTTCTCCAATGCCTTTGACTGCATGCTTGGAATCATCCCCAAGTTCCACTTGAAAGAGAGTTTCAGGATCCGGTCATGTGCTTGGAAGCACCGCTATCTATGAGCCAAGTGTCACTCCCTTGAGTGATGGTTCCTGTGAGTGTTGAAACAAATACAAATTCTTCATCTTTTGACTTGTGTTCTTCAACTTCTGTTGTATGTGCATGGTGCTTCTTCTTCTTTCCCTTTTCATGTTTATGAGGGCATTGTGAGGCATAATGTCCCATATTCTTGCAGGTGTAGCATCTGATATTTGATGCATCCTTCCTATGGCGTGGTTTCTTAGACTTCTTCGGGTTTCCTTCTTCCCTTTCCTTTCTCTTCTTCACTTGGGCGGCAAGTGCTTTATTTTCATCATCATTAGTCTTCTGTGATTTGGATATCAACCTGAATTCCTCTTGGGTGCAGTCTGCCCATAGCTTGTTGAACTTGGGCAATTTGCTTCTGGCACAAATCCCTTGAACAAATGGATCCCAAGAGGAGGGAAATTCGTTGAGTGTAGTAGTCACGAGTTTAGCGTCTTGTACTGGATCTCCAATGGCTGCTAACTGGTCCTTGATTTGTGAGATCCTCATGAAATAGTTGGCTACTGCTTCTGACTTGTTCATTGTCACGTTTCTGAGTTGATGCCTTAGAGTAAGCTTTCAACTGGTATTCTTACTTTCATAAAGTCTGGTTAGGGCATCGAACATTTCCTTTGATGTCTTCAGTTCTGATACATTAGGTATCAGATGATCCTTTATTGAGTCTGTCAAGATCCTCTTGGCCTTGACTTCATTCTTCCTGAACTTTGCTTTGGTGTCTTCTTCTTCTAGTTCTCGAAGAATCTGCTTGATATGATCCAATAACTTATTCTCTTCTAGAATAAGGAGAACTTTGTGCTTCTAGGATCTGAAGTTATCTGCTCCATCTAATCTATATTCAACTCTCATGTTGGTTGACATTGTTCGTTGGTGGAAACCCTAGCACTAAAAAACCTCGATTTTTCAAACTTCACCAAACTGCACGATAAGGGTTTCAGGGGGTGCGCTAGGGTAGGGCGCATTGCTCTAAGAAATAATTATCCCCTACGACCTTGGGATAGTGCTCAACGAGCTTGATAAAGTATTGTAGTTGCAAGGTGCTGCAAGGTGTTTCAACAACGATCTTCCTTCCAGTGATCAAATTGTTCTGAAGGTAACCAACTTTGAAACCATGTTAGATTTTTCTTATTTATAGAGCATTAGAGTTACCAGTGTTCTTTTACTTTATTACCATTAACATATATATATATATATATCATGTACTGAGCAGTAGCAGCATAAACAAGAGACAAAAAGAACACAAGAGATTTATCCTAGGAAAACCTCAAATGGGGGAAAAAACCCAACAACCTTTCTTAGATAGATTCCATCCACAAAGTCCAACCATTCACCAAGTCTCAAGAGACACAAACAAGATATAAATCCTAGCACTAGGCAAGCGCACCTCTAGTGCTCACAGCTGCAACAACAACATAATACAAGAAGAGCACACCTTATTAGAGAGATAGCGCACACGATAAAGTAGCCACCGAGAATAACCAAAGACCCCAACTTTGCATCTCCTCTTCCTCCTTAGACTTGCGCACCTTTTCCTCAATGAGAGAGTGTGTTGTGAGTGTGTCCAATTGAGCTAGATGTCCTCCTTATTTATAGTCTTCAAGTCAACTGCCTAGGCTGACTTCTTCTCTGGGAATCTTATTTTTACTTTATTCTTTTTTGTGTGGGCCGACTTCTCTTCTGGGTATTCTTCTTGTTGTTTAATGGTCTTCCTGGACTTCCGAAATCTTCTCTTTATCTAAGAGAAAGGTCTGCTAGAGGAAAGTTCCTCCCGCAACTACCAAAACATCAACAACAGTGAGGGGGCAACCTCACAACTGAGTAAGAAGAAGGACTTGAGTAAGATCAAGTGTTTTTTGTGCCACAAGAGTGGACATTATGCATCTCAATGTCCAAAGAAGAAAAAGGGTAAGGAGAAATCACCACAAGTAGCAACATCAATAAAAACTCAAATGGATGAGTTAGCAACAAAGTTTGAGGAATTCACACTAGTTTCTTGCCTTTCTACCAACACAGTCACAAGGAGTGCGTGGTACGTGGACATTGGTGCATCACGTCATATGGTAGAAGCATGGGAGCTATTCAACAGTTTGATGGAGGACTCAAGGATCTATGTTGAGCTTGGTGATGATGTCAAGTATACAGTAAAGGGAAAGGTAGCAATGTTGTTCCATCTTGGGTCGGGAGGTTCGTTTGAGGCCAAGAACGTGCTATATCTACCAGGACTGAAGATGACTTTTTTCTCAATCTCAGTTATGGAGGACATGGGTTTTGTTGTCATGTTCAAGAAAGGTCAAGTACTGATACGTCCCGAGGGAGCTAACCCAGGCACAACAGTGAGCATTGGGGTTAGAGAGGGCCAATTATACAAGTTGAAGGGAAAGCATGTTTACACGACCTTGATACATTACAATGACAGCCTATGCGAGGTATGGCACATGAGGATGGGACACCTGCATTACAGGGTGTGTGCAGAGGGTGTGCACTTGGCAAGAATGTCAAGGTTGCTTTTCCAAGCAGCGAGAGTAGGTCTAAGGGGATCTTGGATCTTATACATTCAGATGTGAATGGATCGATGTCAGTAGCATCAGTGCAGGGAACACTATATTATTTGACGTTCTATGATGAATTTTCTAGGAACTTGGATCTTCTTTATGAAGACCAAGGATGAGGTCTTTAGTCGATTTTGGGAATTCAAGGCCCAAGTGGAGAACCAGACAAGGAAGAGGATCAAGGTCTTGAGGTCGGATAATTGGGGAGAGTACACCTCCAATGACTTCAAGGATTTCTGCAAGGAGTTAAGGATCAAGAGGGAGTGGGCAATCCCATACAACCCTCAACAAAATGGGGTTGCGGAAAGAAAGAACCAGTCCATCATTGGTTCTGCTAGGGTTATGATACATGACTAGGATCTACCTGTGTTTTTTTGGGTAGAGGCATGTAACACAATAGTATATGTGCGAAACAGGAATCCTCACGGGATTTTGGGGGACAAGACTCTTGAGGAAGCATTCACAGGAGTGAAGCCAGAGATACGACATTTCAGGATCTTTGGTTGGTCAGTATACATCCATGTATCTGTGGAGAAGAGGACGAAGATGGAGGCTTCAGGTCAAAAGGGCATATTTGTGGGGTACAATGAGACCTCAAAGGCTTATAGGAAGATAGTTGTGAGCATAGATGTTAAGTTTGAGGAGAACCTAGCATCTAGGAAATCTCATGACCGGTGGCAGAGGACAAGGAGCAGGAGGCTTCGAAGGGAGAACAATGTTCATAGGCTTCCAGTTCATGGAAGTCAACCTTCAGGTGGGGGGGAGTTAGGCCCTTCCAGTTCTGTCAAGAGACCCAAGTGGTTTGAGTGGACATTGAAGGATGCTCAAGAGCATGTTGAGGCTCCTAGGAGCATTGTTAGGAAGAGCAGGCCTTCAAAGAAGTTTCCAAACTTCATGGCACTAATAAGAAACAATAGGTCATCAAGTCTATCAAGATTCAAGATGCGATGGTGCAGAATGATGCATGGGATATTGTGCCAAGATCAGAGGGACAACCAATTCCAGGTGGTAGAAGTACCCTCCTCGCTTAGAGTGAGTGTTGATGTTTGTAGCATCATACAGGTACTTGCACATATGGCTAAGTGTCTAGATGTGTGGAAGCCGTCCAAAGTCTTGCACCTTAGTAATTTACTTTAATTAAAGGAATTATTAAAGTAAAATGCTTTTAATAATTAATTGAGTTTAATTTAATGAAATGCTAAACTTATTAGCATTAGTGAATTAAATTAATCTTAGCCATTGATCTCAAGTGAGGTTAGATCTAATCTCAACCATTGATCACTTTGGAGATTAGGGTTAGGGCATAACACAAGATTATAAAAGCAAGGCTAGGTGAAGGGGAGAGACACATCTTGGAGACATCTATTGGGGTCGGTGACTCAAAGAGAGCAAAGAAGGATTTATGCTCAAGGAGATCTTAGCAAGGGTGAAGAAGGATTTTCTCCTAGAGATCTGATCATCCCAAAGGAGAAGGAAGCAACACCAGATAGATCTGATAGCGAGGACAGATTTGGTAAGTAGAGAAACAACTGGTACAACCACAGATCGGGCCATATAGAGTTGTTGCAGCGCTGTATGCAGGCTGCAAGTACAACAAGGCGTGTACATACACGAGCCACAGGAGTAGAAGGGTGCATACATACATGGACTGCAAGTGTAGAAGGGCACGTAGATACACGGGTCGTAGGTGTGGAAGGGCAATTACATACTCGAGCTGCAGGTGCAGAAGGGTGTGGACATACGCATTGTAAGGTCGTATAGGGCGCATACAGATCGTACAGTATGCAGTACGGGGGTTGTACAACAACGACAATGTTGTTGGGTTGAAGGTGTTGGTTGTATAATTCCAATTCTATCATCAATGGGCAGTTTTCCCAGTCTGGGAGCCCCCTGTAAGCTTGTAATTTATTTGAATGAAAAGATGATTTTCAAGGGGAAAATTTTCTGTGTCGTGTGAAGTTTGGTTTCCATTATTTTTCTTTTGTTGTTTTTATTTGTAGCAAGTATATTTTATTTTGTGTGCTGTAATTTGATTATAAGCAAGGAAATACACAAGGTAATAATCTATTTAGGTGTTGGGAATTGAGTTTTTCAACAACTATCATCTTCAATGTTTCTCTTTTATTCTACTAGCAATGTTGCAATCATTTTGTCTAGACTTTGTGAAGGTAGTTGACTCAGGGTAAAGATAGCACTACTATATTTAGGTGGCAAATTGTTCAGGAGAATAGCCTTGGCATCCCCCTCATCAACTACTTCCTTGACTTCTGCAAGTTGTTTGTGTTATCCCCCACTTTCAGGGATAACTAGGAGATCATGTCTCGAGGCCCACAGGTCCTAGACATGGAATACCGAGAGCAGGATTGACTTTAGCATGGCCCTGGAGGGCCCACCTTTTCTTTCTTCCAGCATCTTTATCTTGTCAGCAGCAGCAACATCCATCACCACCAGCTTGGTCCTGTGTTAGATAAGGTTCTTGCTCCATGAGGTAATTAGTCCGGGTATCATGGTATGTGTCACTTTGATCATCAAACCCTTTGAATATGTGCATCTGATCCCTTTTATTTCTAACAACCGCTTGGATCTTACACTTGCCCACTTGACCATGTTTGGGGAGATTGACAGGGTGCCCTAGCAAGCCTGTGTCTGTAGGTTTTGGTTCGCCACTGGGGGGAATTTCTGAGAAGCCATCGTCCGCTCCCATCATAGTACCACTTTTCCATCTTGTTTCCCGCTCACCTATCCCATTCCACTTGTCCATACATTGGGTTGACCTATTTTAAGGATTGCACCTTATCTCATGGGAAGAAGGGGCTAAAGGCCCAGAAGGTAAAAGTAAGTTGGTAAAAGATAAAAGCCTAGAAATAAAACCTCGAGATGCTTCGCCCAAGGATCCCCGAGAAAGCAATAAAAAGCTTCTCGGCAAGAAACAAGAGGGACTCGGAAAAAATAATGAAACAAGGCCTGACCAGAGGATAGGGGGTCTCATCACGAGCCAGCCTATTAGGTTCATGGGTATCTAACAGTATGACATTGCCATTAGCTGGTCACCACACCAGGGCAGTGACTCTTGGTTGCATGGCCAAGGGAAAGGGGGTCTCATCACGAGGCAACCTTTTCATTTCTATGAAAATACTTGTGGGTAACGCTGTCACCACTGGTCACCACACCAGGGCAGCGTCCCTTGATTAGCTCTTGAACAAAAGGCAATAAAAGATAAAAGAATGAAGAATAAAAGGCAAGAATGGGCTTGGAAAAAATGCATCCATGACAGGTACAGTTCGCCTTCTACAAAGGCACCCACAGGTAACATTTTTGCATCCTTGGCCCTCACTGCACCCACATGTTTGGACATCCCCTGACCACATCACCCACTTACATTGCTTGGATGAGGTCCCCTCCGGGAACTTTCCTTTTCTAGTGGGCACTAGCCAAATAAGACGTCTTGTCCTTTTCTCTAGACTTGTATTGTAGGCTTGTGTAACGTCTTTGAGCTATTGACTGATGTATTAGGGATTTTATGCACATGTTTAATAATATTGATGATGAAACATGATTGACATTGCTATGATCCCTGTGACTGATAAGCCCATGGAGGACGTAGCTTTTGATGTGCAGGACCATGCCCGACGGACAGGGACCATTTGGACCGGTACACATGGGGAGATGATCAATTCGGACCTCCATGGGGCTGAAGAGCCCACCAGGTGGATGCTGAGACCCCATCAAGGGGCGGAGACAAGACAGTGATGGATCAGGGGCTTTACACCGGAGAAGAAGAGGATGTTCCACCAGAGGCACCTCGACACAGGTTGACCTAGGGGGGTTGAGCCCTTTTCAGTGGAACATTGGCCTTGGAAGGGTTGGGACGTCACCCTTGATGACCATGACGTCATCCAGCCTAGTGGACGCCTTGGGAGGCAGTCTGGGCAGCAATGGCACGTGTGGTAGGTTGGAGAAGCCCAAGGAGGGCTAACGTTTTGCTCCTGGATGCTTCATTTGCCCTAGAAGGGTCTAACTTCCCCCTTAGAGGGGATTTTATTCTCTTTTCAGCTTGATTAGGGTTTAGATTTAACATTTTAATGTAAAACAATATAATTTTCAATATTTTGGCCTTGTCGACCTTTTTATGACCTAAAAGTAAATTAGGTCATTGATACAGTATAAATGAAGGATTTTCACCATCATTTTTTCATCATCTCTCACTCACCACTTGGTGAGGTCTGAAATTTGTGCCCTATTCTAGGGTTTTGGCTGATTTAGTGATGTGCACTTGCTGAAGGAGGACTATTTTGGCATGTTTTGGCATTTCTCTTGAAGGAAGGTGTTACACCTAGGGTTTGCATCGATATTTCTTGGTGATATATAAGTAATTTTCTGCAAAATTTCTTGAATGAATGGTTGTAGTTTCATTTTCTTACATATGTTTATGAATTTTGCTGAACAAAACCCTAGGTGACAAGCACACAAGTAGGTCCTTGTTGTGAAAATTCTAGGTCCTATCAACTTGCCTTCTTGGTCTGTCTTTGACCAAAGAAAGGCTCTAAGTTTTCACTGTCAGGTAAAGTATTTTCTGTTGTTTTATAACAGCCAATAGTCCAAAAGTATTTTGCTGATTTGTTACGATTATGTTCTCGATTTTGGGTGCTCTAGCATGTCGTTTTCGTCACCAGAAATTAGTACATGCATCTCAAAATAAACATAACACACCTAAACATCGTTTACTGTTGAATATGAACAGATCTAAGAAACTAAATCATGCATTTGTAGACACAGGTATTTTTGGTCAACATGACCTTGGATAAACCCCCCCCCCGGGGAAAACCAGTTTGGAATATGTGTTCTATATATGAGGAAAGCAGAAGAAGGGTTACAGTAAACACAATATATGAAAGAACCTGATACAATAGCAACTCCAACTGAGTTGATATACAAGCCCGAAATCAACAGATGTGCCCCAGAATGGTGCGCCCCTTATGCAAATTGCCAGAACCACTGAATCTGCTCCAACTGCCAACAGTGAGCTCAGATTTGGAAACCCCTCCAAAGCAATGAAGCTATGCTGAATGGCAACCCTCTGCAACTGATCTCACTGCAATATGATGGCTAGATATCCTACCAGGTACGAATCAACCTCCACAGCTAATGCACCCCTCTCAGAAGTAGAATAGCTCCAGTAAATAAACAAGGCAAGTAGCTCCAAACCTCCATCAATGAAAGCAAGCGACCTCCCTCAAGCATCCTCACAAAACTGATCTCATCTCCATCCTCCAAGAGCTCCTCTCTCAACAAGAAAAAGACCAAATGAAGAATGCACACCTCCTTCACCCTTTGCACCCCTCTTTGACTAGCAAAAGGAAACCTAGATATCAAGGGTGGAGATCATCTCATCTCCCATCTAATCGATGGTTGAGATCTCCCCATGAATATCTAAATCACAAACCCACTTTGGGTTAAGTTTCCTAAGTCAACTTATGTCTCTAATTCACCCCTTTGAATTAATAATCACTTTTAGGCCAAAAGTGACTAAATTTCACTTTAACCAAAGTCAAAGTGAAATTAGACAAAAGTACAAGGTACAAAGTGTAATGTCCTTCCCTCATGTGCTAAGGAGGTCATAAGCACATGGGGAACACGTCCCAAGGTACAAAACTCAACACTCCGTCTTACCGAGGAAGGTGTTCCTCACCAAGCCCATCTTGTCTCTAAAATAGACATGCTTGCCGCGTGGCAGGGCCTTGGTGAGAATATCTTCTACCTGGTCATCTGTAGATATATACTGTAACTGAACTGCCCCTCTCTGAACCCAGTCACGAATGTAGTGGTACCTAATCTTAATATGCTTCGACTGGTCATGAAACACGGGATTCTCATAGAGTTTTATGCAACTCTGATTATCACAGTGAATGACAGTCGGAGACATCTCCTGACCAAATAAACCAAGCAACATCTTGCGAAGCCAAATGGCCTCACAACTAGCCTGACTGGCCGCCATATACTCTGCCTCGACCGAACTCAAAGAAACTGACTTCTGCTTCCTGTTGAACCAGGAAACAAGTCCTGACCCCAAACTGAAGCAGCACCCTGAGGTGCTTTTCCTGTCAGCAGCACATCCTGCCCAGTCTGAATCTGTGTAGCCAACCAAACTGACTCCATCTCCCCTAACATAATCTAGGCCAAAGTCCACTGTCCTAGCAACATATCTCAAGACGTGTTTTCCCCAACCATGTGAACACTCCTCGGCTCAACCATGTATTGGCTAAGTGTGTTCACGGCAAAACATATATCTGGTCTGGTGTTAACCAGATACATAAGTGAACCGATCAACTGCATGTATACTGTGGCATCCACCAACTGGCTATCTGAAGCACTAAGCTTCTTCTAGTTGGTGATCATAGGTGTAGACATGGGTCTGCAGTCCTCCATCTGAAATCTGCTCAAAATATCTGCTGCATACTTCCCCTGCCCGAGAAATATGTGACCCTCCTCCTGCCATACCTCCATACTCGGAAAGTAGTGCATCAATCCGATATCACTCATCTCAAACTCTGATGCAAGTCCCAGCTTGCACTCAACTATGAGATCCTCGGCTCTAGTAATGAATAGATCATCCACATACAAAATGAGAATGAGCATGCCCTCACCTCTAATGATGAAATAGAGGTTTGGATCAACATCGCTCTTCTTGAAGCCCATCTAAAGCAAATAAGTATCAATCTGTGAATACCAAGCTCGGGGAGCTTGCTTCAGACCATATAATGCCTTCCTTAGAAGACACACGTGAGTCTCCCTATCACTCACCACAAACCCCTGTGGCTGCTCTATGTACACCTCCTCCTCAATAAAGCCATTTAGAAATGCGGTTTTCACATCCATCTGGTGAATGCGCCAACCCATCTCTGCTACTATGGCAATGATAGTCCTAATAGAAGTGTATCTCGCAACTGGTGCGAAAGTCTCGTCATAATCGACTCCGTCAATCTGTGAGAAGCCTTGTGCCACAAAACGGGCCTTGTGTTTCTCCATGCTGCCATCTGCAGCAATCTTGGTCTTGTACAACCACCTGGAAGTCACAACTGACTTCCCCACTGGCCTAAAAAACACATCCCAGACATCATTGCGTAAAATGGAGTCATACTCCTCAACCATGGCCTCTCTCCAGACTTGATGGTCAACTGCCCGCGCAAAAGTCTGTGGCTCAGTATCCCTGATACTCGTCACTAGTGCCAAATATGCTCCGAATATGACTGGCGGTCTGCTCTCTCTGATCTGGCTCTTGGGCTCCCCTACATTCTCTCTGGCCTTCTTCAGGGTCTCCTGAAACCATCTAGGTCTCCTCTTCCCTGAAGTGGTCAACGGAGAAGTAAGGCCTCTCTGCCCAAGAGTAACTGCCTCTGGACTCGTCTCAACACTCTGAGATCCTGAAGACTGTACTCCCTCTGAAGTCTGTGCCACATCTGACTGAACATGCTCTAACTGTGACCTTGAAGTTGTGCATGGTGACCCTGTCACCCCTGATACTGGTGTACCTGACGACTGAGGCTGTGCTCCCTTTGAGACTGCAACTCGCAACTCTGCATCATCCTCAACTCCAACTCTCGACTCAAGAGATCTCGCAAAAGCCCTATCCTCCTCAAATCTAACATCTCTGCTCACCAACACTTTCCTAAGTGGCGGAATGTAGATGCGATAGGCTTTCGACACCTCTGAGTATCCAACTAGAATCCCCTGCTGGGCTGTGGGGTCTAGCTTTGTCTTCCTCTCCGAGGGGACATGAGAGAAAGTCGAGCATCCAAAAATCCTGATGTGCTCGACATCGGGCCTCCTATCAGTGAAGGCCTCCTTAGGAGACATCTTCCCCAAAATCCTATGGGGCTCCTGTTCTGCAGGTAAACTGCAGTAGCACATGCCTCTGCCCACAAATACAAAGGAAAACTCTGATCATGTAGCATAGATCTCGTTGCACCGGTAATGGCCTGGTTCTTCCTCTTGGCAACCCCGTTCTGCTGGGGGTTGTAAGGTACGGTCATCTGTCTCCTGATGCCATGCTATGCACAGAAGTCTACAAACTGTCTCGAGGAATACTCTCCCCCGTTATCCAACCGCGAGACTTTGATCTTCTTTCCCGATTGGTTCTCCACAAGAGCTTTGAACTCTTGGAACCGTGTGAAGACCTCACTCTTGGCCTTCAGGAAATAGATCCAAGTCTTCCTCGAGTAGTCATCAATAAATGTGAGATAATACTCACAACCACTCAAGGACCTTCGAGTCATGGGCCCACACACGTCCGTGTGTACTAAATCCAGTATCCCAGCTGACCTGGTGTCATTGCTGGGGAACGATGCCTTGGCAAACTTGCCAAGCGCACACCCTCTGCAAACATCCTGATGCTCTATGCTGATCGGTGGCACTCTGAACACAACCTCTCTCAATCCTCCAGGAGCCCCATGATGTAGGTGGGCCATCCTCCGATGCCATAACTCACACAACTGTATGCTGCTGTCGCCACTCGCTACCAAAGCAAGAAGTGGTTGAAAAAGCAATCTGAATAGTTTCCCCTCTCACTCCAATCACTTGTCCTGAGGCACGTGGAGAACCCCGAGGATGAATCAGTACCTCGGTGCCTCTGAATGTCACCTCAAGACCTCTATCCTGGAGGGTGGAAACAAATATCAGATTCTTCTTCATGCCAGGGACATACAGAACGTCCGTGAATGATATGGGTGGCAAGCCATCTCTCTGAAAAGCAACTGTGCCAACTGTTGCAACTGTGAAAGCTCTGTCATCTCCAAGAGCAATCTCCATCCTGATCTCGCTAACTCTGAGTGTTAGCGACATTTCTTGTTCTAGGCGCAAAAGTATTCGGGTCTGCAAGTCGCACAAGAAGCGCCCGAGCGCAGCATGGAAAAAATCTCGTTTTGAGGCTTCCAGTCAAATGGGCGGGTGGAATTACGATGTCAGCAGCCCGGATCCATCCATAAGAGCAGATCAACGGTCATTGGAATATCGGGGCTAGCAAGTTGACCGATGTATAACGTCAAAGAAAGCGGCTTTATGCTGAGACTGAATCTGGGTCGTCTGATCTCGCGACACATAGTGCGAGATCTAGTCGGCATATTGGCAGTCGGGAGTTCGAAGGGTGAAAGTCCCTCATCATCTCACATCCTGAAACCCCGAACCCCGGAGTGCCGAAGGCGGGCCCGCAGCATCACCAAGTAAGTTCAGGGCCGTCAGATCTGAGAGGGACGCGTGGCGCCCAATTAGGCCATCTCGACGTTTCACTCATCGCAGATATGAATAAGCAAGGATTAACTCCTTCCATTTGCGAACGCCGAAAGCGTTTTGGGAATAGACACAGGGTCACAGCCCGTGGTCGTTTGGGAAAGAAAGGAGCTGTGTAAAAAGGGGGCCAAAAGCGTCGAGTCTAGTCGCTGAAAGGATCATCGTGATCTCCATACGCCATCCAATTCAATCTCGATCCTGGTTTTTCGCCTGGAGTAAATGAAGATGGGAAGGGGTGGTTGAAACCTCTCCTCAGGCATTAAGTGTAAAGTATGGATAATCTGGCAAGTGGTCTGCTCGAAAGGGTCCTGTGTACCCATTTTTCCAGAGAAGCCATGCCGAGTTCTCGACTAGCTGGAGGCGGTCTGCACACGCTAACTCGGCATTTACTGACTCAGCTACTCCCCCCTGCAGGAGCCATGCGCAGTTAAGGTGGCGTCCGACAAGGAATACCCGCCCGAATTCGGCTGAAGGGACACCAAGCCTTGGATGACTGAGTCCGCCGATGTTGGGCGATTTTCTTTGAGTATATAAATTCAGTCTTTGTATTTTGTAAAGGATCAATGGTTGAGCGAGGCTCCCGGGTTGTAAAGCTTTAATGAAGCACTGTTATTTCTGGTTATGTATGGACTCTTGAGACTTCTTGCCTTATGAATGTCAGTTTCTTTCACGTCTTTGTTCAACTGTGTTAGAGCAGCTCGGAATTGGAGAATCCAATCGAGTTGTAACTGTTATAGGATGATGTAGAATTTGATCACTGTGACAGTCACATTGTCTCTAATCAGTCTTTGTGATTTTCCTAACGTTGAACGAATTGGAATTGGAGAATCCAGTCAAGTCCCCCTTTCAGTTTCTCGAAGCCCTGAACTAGAGGATCTCGCATTCAGAGTTTTTCTTCTACAAATTACTAAAAGCCTGTTGCCCGAAGTAGTTTGTTCACTCTTCTTATCAAGTCTTCCACCTGTTCACCTTTTAATCAACCCGCTGACTGAAGTTAGATCAAGACCTCCTTTGCTTCTTACATGCCGGACCCAGTCTCTGAGTTAGAGTGACATCTCCTCGAGTCTCTGTCCATTTGATCACCCATTAAAAACTACCGTGCCATAAAACTGATGGGCGTCGGGCTCTGCTCCTGCAAGCAATCCAGGAGTGACTTTCGTCGCCAACAATGAGATCAGAAAAGTGCTCTCGAAGTCTAGTCATATGGCTCGAAGCCCTGCTGTCTATATACCAAATACTAGGTGCCGTCTCAACTGAAGTGCAGCATGTGAGGAAAGCGCACTCTCTCTAAAATTGTGTCTGAAAGTCAATCTCCTCTGCTGTAGCTGCGGTACCACCCTTCTTCTTCTTCCTGTTCGGGCACTGTCCAACATAGTGCCCAAACTTTTTACAAACAAAGCACTTCACTTTGCTCATATCTCTCTTTTGACCACTGCCCTGACCACTGTTGCGCTCTCCTCCTCCACTCCCCTGTGGTGGGGCCCCAAACTTGGGACCCTGTCGAACCCCACGGTCGACCTTCTTGCCCTTTGTCCAAAGAGCAAGATCCTCCTCACCCTGACCAATTTGTTGTTGTTGCTGCTGCCGCTGTCTAGAAGCCTCGGCTGCTAACCGAATCTCCTCCTGGACAAAGTCATCCCACATCCTCTCCCATGTAGGCATCACCTCCCGTGCAACTATGCCCAGTACAAAAGGACCCCACGGTTTGGTGAAGCTATTCATAGCTTGCCTCACCAAAGAGTTAGGGTTCACAACCTCTCCGACGGCTGCAAGCTCGTCTCTGATCTGAGTGTAACGACCAAGGAATGAAGTTATCGACTCATCCTTGAGCATGCGAATGCCCCTGAGTTGGTCATGAAGAACCATCTTCCGGTTCTCATTGGAGCTCTCATACAACTTGCATAGAGATGCCCACATCTCGTATGCATTAGCCTTCCCCGTCAAATGGGGTATGATATGGTCACGAACTGCGTCACCAATGGTTCTCTTCGCCTTGTTGTTCCTTTTCCTGAACTCTGCCACCAAGACGAGAGCAGTGACAGGAATGGGGGGAACAACTGCCTCAACTATATCCCATAGCTCGAGGTCCTCTAAGACGAAGACCATCCTTGCCTTCCAAGGCGATCAATTGCTAGTCCCTGCTAGCTTGTCTTCAACTCGCATCTGAGATGCTAACATGTCTGCCAAACTGCACTGCCCAACTGATGCTCACTCTGCCATGGAAAACACTGTCTCACTCATGTCAACACAGGTGTGAAAAGAGACAAGTGTAATCTGACCTCACTCCTAACAAAATAGGTGTGAAAAGAGGTCAACGTCAAATCAGCCTCCTACTGCGTAGGTGTGAAAAGAGACTGAAGACAAGTGTCAAAACTGCCCAACAACCCTCTGAAAAATTCTGCCCACTAACAACCACTGAATAAGTCAATGGCTGTCCTCAAAAATCTGCCAGAAAGAAGTGTATGACAGACACTCAAAATGCTGTCCCAACTGTCCAAAAATACAGCCATCGAAGCTCTGATACCATGTGAAAATTCCAGGTCCTATCAGCTTGCCTTCTTGGTCTGTCTTTGACCAAAGAAAGGCTCTAAGTTTTCACTGTCAGGTAAAGTATTTTCTGATGTTTTATAACAGCCAACAGTCCAAAAGTATTTTGCTGATTTGTTACGGTTATGTTCTCGATTTTGGGTGCTCTAGCATGTCGTTTTCGTCACCAGAAATTAGTACATGCATCTCAAAATAAACATAACACACCTAAACATCGTTTACTGTTGAATATGAACAGATCTAAGAAACTAAATCATGCATTTGTAGACACAGGTATTTTTGGTCAACATGACCCTAGATAAACCCCCCCCAGGAAAAACCAGTTTGGAATATGTGTGTATATATGAGGAAAGCAGAAGGGTTACAGTAAACACAATATATGAAAGAACCTGATACAATAGCAACTCCAACTGAGTTGATATACAAGCCCGAAATCAACAGATGCGCTCCAGAATGGTGCGCCCCTCATGCAAACTGCCAGAACCACTGAATCTGCTCCAATTGCCAACTGTGAGCTCAGATCTGGAAACCCCTCCACAACAGTGAAGCTATGCTGAATGGCAGCCCTCTGCAACTGATCTCACTGCAATCTGATGGCTAGGTAGGAATCTGATGTTTAGATATCCTACCAGGTACGAATCAACCTCCACAACTAATGCGCCCCTCTCAGAAGTAGAATAGCTTCAGTAAATAAACAAGGCAAGTAGCTCCAAGCCTCCATCAATGAAAGCAAGCGACCTCCCTCAAGCATCCTCACAAAAATGACCTCATCTCCATCCTCCAAGAGTTCCTCTCTCAATAAGCAAAAGACCAAATGAAGAATGTGCACCTCCTTCACCCTTTGCACCCCTCTTTGACTAGCAAAAGGAAACCTAGATATCAAGGGTGGAGATTATCTCATTTCCCATCTAATCAATGGTTGAGATCTCCCCATGAATATCTAAATCACAAGCCCACTTTGGGTTAAGTTTCCTAAGTCAACTTATGTCTCTAAGTCACCCCTTTGAATTAATAATCACTTTTAGGCCAAAAGTGACTAAATTTCACTTTAACCAAAGTCAAAGTGAAATTAGATAAAAGTACAAGGTACAAAGTGTAATGTCCTTCCCTCATGTGCGAAGGAGGTCATAAGCACATGGGGAACACCTCCCAAGGTACAAAACTCAACACTTGTCTCATGTCCCGTTTAAGAGAAATGTTTAGCCATTGAAGAAGAAGAGAGCCTAGTTGTTGCTACACTCTTTTTCTCTCTTCATTTATTTGCTAGCCGTACTATCTATCAGCCAAGGAGAGAGAGACGTCTTAAGCCTAGGTCTACTACACTTAGGGCCGTTTTTCTCTAGGGTTTGTTGAAAAGGCCTTGCTGTAGCAACACCTTGTTTCATCAAACCCTCCAGTCTTGGTTTTATGCTTCATCTTTCAGCTAGCCTTTTTTCCATTGAGTTAAGGAAGGAGGAGAGAGCACCGAGGCCTAGTTTACCTACACCAAGGTGAGCCTCTCTCCCCTAGGGTCTTGACTTTGGGGCCTTGCTCTAGCAACACTCCAAAGTCTCTCCCTCCAGTCCTTGACCTATTAACCTTTGCCTCCTTTAGCTCTTGCGTCTTCCACTTTTTGACTCCATTAACCCTAAGGCACTGATCCTAAGAAACCTCTTGCGTTGAAGTGAATCAAACTACTTT
>ML776707.1:717004-789168 GCA_009831015.1 Picea engelmannii | reverse complement strand
TCGAATTTCACCATTCGCCATACAATATATACAATGTTTTTAGGTATTCCGTAGATATCAAAACCCTAATCCCTTAATCCGGGATTAATTTACAAATCAGCTAAAAATAGCAAAATCCGCTAAAAATAGCAAAAACCGCCCAAGGGATCATCAGACGTAGTTGTCGTATCTGATGCACCCACACACACACACATGCAAAGAATATAACACATACCCAACATTCCCTGTTTATGAGTTGTTCCCTTTGGGATTCAACATGGAATTAAACAACTCTCATAAGATTGTGTCAGTGGGCATAATCTAGAAACCTATGTGGTATCCCATCGCAGTGCAGCTCTATTTTTGTTACAGTATTCATTTTGGTTGCACACTTTTCTAGCACTTGCAGTTGCTACATCTCTACTCAGTCTACCTTGCTGCTTTGCTTGTCCTTCCTATTGCAGTGAAACAATTTTTTCCACGTTGATGAGCATCGAAGATATGTGTTGGCTTTGCAGGTTTGGGGGTTATTTGCTCCAAAATATGTGTTTGAAGTTATTGGTCTCCTCCTCACAGACAGCTTAATTGTTGTGGCTGCTCTGTATTATTTTTAAGCATCAATTAAACAATTGAGATGTCATGGACAACAATAATTGGCAAAGATGGACACTTTAAGCATCATGTTTTGGAGCTCATCCACAAAAGTTGGTACATTCTTGACATGTATTTGCAGTCTGCACGGCTATTTCAAATTTTGTGTTAGAAGAGTTAGGGAGCAAACTAAGCATGCCAATCACTATAGAAAATAGACGATGCTGTCTTAGGTTCTGCTTTTTCAAGGGCATTATATTGGTACAATATTTTCCATGAAGTTCCCAAATTGGAGCATGCTATAGTGTTTTACTTTGTTGAATCGTTGATTACAGGGGAAATGCCGAGCATAATCAAGAGTAAACAATTTTTCTTGCTTATTATATCACAATATTATCTTGCAAGTAAGCATTACGCTTAAACATTGAATTGAGTGAACCGATTGATGGCATTCATAGTGTACTTGTAACATACTGCATGGATAATTTAAATCCTGTATGCACCATTTGAGAATAGAGGACGGGGAGCATGGATTAGGGTTAAGGATATATTTGGCACAGTATCACCATTTGAAAATAAAGGATGGTGAGCATGGATTCAAGTTAATGAGATAGTTTGCACACTAGACCCTCCATTCCAATTTAGATCTGACTTTTAAGAGAGGTCAATCACACCAATGGTTTTGAAAAGGCATGCACTAATCTTTGTTGAAGATAGCCCAAAGTAAGGTAATTAATCAATTCAAGGCCTTTGTCGATATTCTTCTTAGAGACTAATGAGGTGGGTAGGTATTGGTTAACATATTTTTGGCAAGGCAAGTTTGATGATGTAACTTTTGATGACCGTCCTGTTTTATTAGGGTTCTCTATTAAAATTTCAAGTTTTAACTGTTTCATATAAATTATATGTATTTTATCCAACAGACTTCACTGGATAAGAGCACAAGTCTTCAATTCATATATATTTTTTTCCATTTTAATATTAAAGTTCAAATATTGATTGTACTTTTCACATGAAATTATTTGTAAGATGGAAGAAAAATACTCTCTTCGTCACTATCTATTGATAATGATGGAATCAACAAAGGGAAAAATGTGAAATACTCCGGGATGTTTATTTAAAATAAATTTATATCTATATTGTTTATTTTTATTCAATACAAACCAAATACATGAGTATTTGGTAACTTGGTAACTTGTTCGTTTTTTTACAAACTTCACAATGTTTATAATACAAACTTTCTCATTATTATTTTAAAAAGCATTATTGATAACACTATGACACTATATTATATCATAATTTGTTATAGATAATCTCGTATTCTTAAAAATATAATTACTGGTAAATGTTTTTTTATAGTGCAAAGGGACATCATAAAAGAATCATCTTGATGATCTAAATGATTTAAAAAAATATTGAATTTGAGGAAAGTCATTTAGTTAATAGTCATTACTTCGATTCCAACAAATAATTAGCCTAGATCCATCTTAACCTCAAATCTATCAAGCATCGAGAGGGGTCAAATTTCTCGAGGTGCAAACCTTTCCTCAATTTTTTCACTCTAAAAGAGATTTGTACCTCGAGAGATTTGATCTCTTGCTTGATAGATCCGGGGTTAAGATGGATCTAGGCTGGTGTAATTATTTTAATTCTTTCTATTGTATTATAAATTCTACAAATTACTTGTTTAGCATTATATTCTATTTTAAAATAAAGATTTTGTTTGACATTAATGAACAATCAATACAATGTGTAAGACATCAATGATAGTGTGTTGTGAGTTACAATTATTTGCTCAAAAGAAGCATTGTAAGTTAAAATGTGATAACAAATTATTTTACATCCAATTTTTTTCCCATTAACTTGAAAGACGTAATAAATAAATTGATAATAATAATATGCATGTCCAAATATGATGCTTATGCACAATTCAAAATCCATTAATAAGCACAACAGAAACACAAATATTGCAACAAACATAACATTCATTGCTATATTCATTTTTTTAAAAAGCTGGTTAATTTAATGTATAGAAATTATTAAAATCAAATGTTTGTAGAATGTATTGCAACAAACATAACATTCAATGCTATTATTAAAATCAAATGTTTGTAGAATGTATTGCAACAAACATAACATTCAATGCTATAGTTAGTTATTTTGAAAGTTAGTCGAAATGTGTAGAAACAATGTATATCAAATATATCAATAGCATCTAATTGGTAGCTGATATCGGAATGAAAAAGTGTATAATGGATATCATCACATGTACTAATGGAAAATTAGAATTGTGGATAAACCATCTTATTATATAAGTTTTTTCTTTAGTCAAAGCTCTAGGTTGTTCCAATTATGTGTAGGAGTAAGTCTTGAATTATAATCATAATTATCATAGGATTTAGATTGAGACAAACCAGAAGCTAGTAGGTTGCCAAAGGTTTGATCAACGATTCTTCTATGAAAGTTATATAAATTGCCATAACATATGGTACTAAATGGTGGGATTCACAATTGATGAATAAGCATATGTTGTTGCTACACCATATAATTATTGGACATAGATACCCTCGCACCGGTGTAATTTGATGAAGCTAAATTAGATCTGCTTGTAATTCACACTTGTTCGATTTTAATCCAGGGCTGATTTGTTTTGGATGGGTGTGATAGAAGCCAACTGTTGTGTAATTACATGAAGCCTAAGACAAATTCTAGTTATCAATGTTCAATCTAAAGGTTGTCTCCACTCATGTACGAGGTAAGATCTCTCCATCCACAAAACCTTTCTGAAATTGGGGGTTGGAAAATAAATATGGTTTGTATTATCTTGAATATCCATAACTCGCTAAATAGGGTTTAAGTGCATAGTCTCGTTGTCTTTGTATGTATATCCCTCTTACTTGCATAATATGTTGTCATTATGAGATCTGTCAGAAACACTGCTTAGTTCATCTTCATTGTTTGGATCAAGCAATTCCCTCAATTTATTTGCTCCCAATTTTGAGTTTTGGGATGGATAATTGTATTCTTGATATACATACATACATGTGTGTGTGTATGTATGTTATGGAGCTGACTTGTGTAATCGTTCAAAGTGTAAATGAGTCGATTTGTATTTTTTATTTTTATTTTTTAATGTTATGTATGCACGTGACAACATCTCCTTTATATTGGGTTATAGAACACCTCTTGATGCAATCATTATTTTCAGTTAATATTCACAGGGTTTCTTTCAAGAACAAGTAAAAAAATATTGAATTTGAGAAAAGATTTTAATAATAGTCAATACCTTGATTCCAATTAAGAATGATTATTTTAAGTTAAACTAAATTAATAGAATGGGTTTTAACATTTGTTCATTTAGACATTATTTTAAAAGTAATTTAGGTTTAATAAAAATATTATATATTTTTTCTTTTAATAACTAAATATTATTTAAGGTTGTACTTAATCAAGAAAAAGATTAAAATTATGTAAATTAAAAATTATTATAAGAAGTTAATTATTTAAAAAAAATGTACAAATAAATTAAAAAGTCAATGTTAATATATATATTTGTTTTGAATGGATAGTTATAAAAATTAAATTAAAAGTTAATTTGCTTAGGGTTAGGTAGACCTTGGAAGATGAATCCAATAGTCATTTAGATTTATTTGTATCTGTATCATATCATATTAATGATGAATGCAATTCAAGCTTATCTTTATTTTGTGTGTCCAATAGTGGTATCGGAGCCTATAGTTTGTAAGCCTAGAATATGCTATGTATTGTCAATAACTGGTCCAGAAAAGCATAATTTTTTGTGCACATTTAAGTTAGCTTATCAGTTTGACCCTCAGACTGGTCCTTTGCTTGTGCCAATTTGTCGGTATACCTCTCTGATTATTCTTTGTGCTTTCATCCCTGCACAAGCATTATGGTGTAGAAAGAAATGCCTCATGCGAATCCAGTTTGCCCCTCTGGTGTGCTACATTATGGTGTAGAAAGAAACGACTCATGCGAGTCCAGTTTGCCCCTCTGGTCGATCATTCTCTACGTATATGGTCATTCAGAAGCGTTAGGGTTTCACTAGTTGTTCGTTCCAGTTCAATTCCCTCTGAGATCTGTCAGATCATAGTTGTTTCTTCTCTAATAACCATCCGAAAGTTCCAAGGACGATTCCTTCTATTGTACCGTCGCCTTGGAAAATTTGAATTGCTCTGCTTGCAAACTCTCTAGTGACGGAGAGATTTAGATTCGTTTTCTAAATCCATGAGAACAGTTTGCCAGAAGAGGACTGTTGTGCAATTTCTGTTCAAGAAACCCCCAAAGTGCTCGTAGCAAAACCCTTGCTCCATCGGATCGTAGCATGGTTCGTTGCAGTTGTGTGTGATACAGAAAATGCATGAATCGAGAGGCAAATGCATGTGCTCAATTCGTTTGCTCGTAATAAAGGTTCTGTCCATGCAGATTATGTGATTTCATGTATTATTCAACCACATTCCTCATGCGTAGGCTGCATTCCTTTGTCAGAGCGGAACTCTAGCAAGCCTGCTCTTGTATGTCGAACTCAGGAGCCTTCTATGCTCACACCCACTACTCGAACTCGACATATCAAGAGGAAATTATAGGAACAACCACAAGATCTGTGAGGACTAGCCACCAGAAGAGGAAGAGTCGAGCCATTGTTTCCGCGCGCATTCTAGGGATCAATAAAACAAAAACATAGGCGTGGTCGTCCACAAATAATTCATTTCCTGCTCATTTGCATTGCGGGAAGGGTTTGGGAAGAAGACGATTTGAGTTTTGTTATCAAAATTGCTTGCAAGTGCAACCCCGACGGGTGCGAGGAGGGCACGCTTACGGCGTCGGCTTCCAAGAAGCACGTTGGGAACCATTCCAAGAAGTAGAAGAATGCATAGGACAATTCCTTGTATGTTTAAATTTTTATTTCTTTGGCCAGCGATGGCACTGATGTCAGGGCATTGTTTAAGTTGACTCTGCGGAATGAGAGCAAACACAAGGTTCATAGCCATTTTGACTTGAGCGCTTGGTAGTGGTCCTTACGCCTTGAAATACCAAGGGAGCATGTGGGCTTACAAACGCTTCTTTAGAAAGACAACTCTTGAAACATCAGATTACCTTAAGGATGACAACCTTGATATTTTCATATTGTTGGGGTATTGGTAAGCCATACTAAAGGACCAAAGCAGTATACCATTCCAGTACCAAGCTCATATTTGGGTCACGGTTTTTTAGCATTACTAGAGAGTGGTGAAGGTGCAAAAAGTATAGTTTTTGATGTCGTTGTGAAGAGAGGCAAGCTCGATCAGAGTGGCACAGTGGAAACATGGTGAACCATGTCCAATCTTTGATCCTCCGAATGACTCTTTGTTTGATCTCATTCATGTTTGATTATCAATATTCTTCGGTAAACATTGTTCATCAACTGCTTGTTAACGACCATATTCATAAAGCTCTTTGAAAAAAGACTATGACCAAACTTTCTTGAAGGAATCATCAGGTTTGATCTTGGTTTTGTAGCCAATTTTGCATATCAAGAACACCCATTTTAGGTTTCCTCTCATTTTTTGTTGTTCTCATTAGCTTCTATACTCTCATGGTTTGAACAAGCTTGGGATCCATAGAAGAAGTTTTCCTTTGTTTGTTTCGTGAACAATTCACTGTGGTCTGATATTTTAGCTTTCCAAGTTGAGTTGCATTGTAAATGGCTTCATTTTTTGTAGAGGCTGACACCCTTCATTTATTGAGTCTGCATAATTGAGTTTGCATTAGTCTAGGTGGAGTTGCAAGAACCTTACTCAAGCATTTTCAAATCTTGCTAGGCTAAGGAAAGATAGTTGGGAATGTTCTCGGGGTTTATAGCCTTTAATTCAAAAAAATCCCTTAATCCACACATAATATGTACTAGGGACTAAGGTTGATTTTATATGTTAAAAGTAACTATGAAAAAGAAAATAAGTGAATATATACAAGTGTGTGAAAGAACATAGACGAGAATAAAAGTAAAATTTGAACAATATCATAAGATACATATGTGACACTGAAATCAGAAAATTGATTTTTTTATATTAATTTCATTTTGAGATACAAAGCAAAATTCTCTTTACAAACCCCTTTAGAAGCCTCCGATGGACACCATACAAAAAGACTGTGACAACAATAGAAACTGAAGATAAAGATCTCGATCAACTTGCCATAAAAGTGTTGTCACTTGACTCTGCAAAATATCCTTTATCAGTTATGAAATATAATCCATAAACAAACAAGAACACACAAACTGCCAAGAAAGATGATAATCTTTAGAAACAAGTTGTTGAAAGATGTGATTCATCTTTGAATCATGTTGCCTTCAATAAGACCCTATTGTTGTCGAGATGGTTTAGCTTTCTAGTAAATTTAGAATGAATGAAGAAAAAGAAATATCTCACAAGTATATATCAGACCTTATATTAGAAGTTCTCATTTTGTTCTCTATCTCTCCCTTGTCTCTTCTTTTGATTGAGCTTTTATTCTTCTTCAAACAAGTTATGGTAGTTCAACTTCTTTTCTTTTGTTAAGCTTTAGTTAGCTTAACCACTAGTTTGAGACAAATAGATAATAATAAAATAAATATGGGTCTATTAAATAATAACTAAATTGGTGGGACCCTAATCTTTTTGTTAAAATTTAACAAAATATGACTCCTTGTTAGTCCCTTTTTATTGACTTCAATAATCAATATAATGTGAAATAAAATAACCCAAGATATGCTCCAACATTTGCCTTGTAACTCCCATTCACATAAATAGTCAAACATTTTATTATTAAGAAAAATAAAACATGATAATATCCATGTTGTCCAAAAACAACAGTGTATTGCCAAATCAATAACAACATCAAAATCTATATTTGCTATGACAGGCAGTTTGCCTCTTTTCACTACTGCCCTCTTTTGATCTTTCTGTTGCAGCCTTAGGTTGATTGGAACCTTGAGAATGGATGTCGTTGATGACATGGGAGAAATTGTCTTTGATGTGAAGATGGGAGGACACAGATTCAAACGACTTTTTGGAAGAGCTAGGGGAATTGGCCACTTTTTTCCCTTTATCAATCTCTAGTTCGGGCATGGTGGTTTTGAGCCTTTTTCTTGCATGTGAGGATTGGGCAGGAAAAACAATGTGATCATCTTGAGCATTTGGATTGAATGTCGGTGGAGGAGGAGGCAACACCAACGATATTGTAGTCCAACCATTAAGGTGTGCAATAGGTTGAGGGAGGATCTCTTGTCAACCATCATTGGCAGGTGGTTCTGTACGCATAGAAACGTGAGGGGGAACACAGATACGAGAGAAGTTTTGATGTGGTTGGAAATGAGACCTCTCAGGTCAGGGTTGGAGAATCCCTTGGTCAGCTAGGTTGAAAAAACCAACTTGAAAAAGATGATTTAGTTCTTGCGGATCAACGTCAAAATGTATTGAGAATCATGGCCTTCTATGGCCTCTTTGCCAATTGTTTCCTCTACCTTTGTTTGCACCTCTTCCATTGTTGCCCCTGCTAAAAGAACTCATCCTGAAGCAATATTTCAATTAGAATATGAATTTTTTTAACAATCTATTCACTAATACTCTACCTAAATAAAATTGAGATGTTGGCTCTATTATTCATAGCAAATGCATATGCATTCCATCCATTGATACAATCCACCAAATACTGAATTTAATAATTAATTGCAAATGAACATGGAATTACATGGTTATTGGGAAGATGGGGGGCTTTGTAATGAATGAAAAATGATATCATGACGGGAAAGAACAAATGGATATTGTTCAAGCAAAATGGAGAGCCTTTCCTTTATAAAACAATGCCTTCATATTGAAACCTTCACTCAAATCATCATCCAAACCCTTTGAATGAATTTGTAATAACAAAAAAGGGAAGTGAATTAAATGTTATTGGGAGAATGATGGGCATATAATGAGCAAAAAATGATATCATGGATGGGAGTAATATGGTTATTATTCTATTAAATAAAATATCATTCATTAGTTTTATAGTTCATAATAATATTCTCTGTTGGAAATATTTTACCACTATTTGTCAAGCTGATTTAGAAAGCAAGAATCTTCTTAACCAAATCTCATTCGAGCCACAACTATTTATTTTATAACACTTCATCATACAACATCCATGAACTACAACCTTTAAACTATTTAATATCAAATTCGAGTAAAATTCCAAAACGGTCAACTTTCGTAGTCTTCCTTTTCTTTTTTTCCAAAACCATAGATATTCTCTTAAAATGGTAAAGTGATTTGTAGGAGACCAATAATGAAGCGTTTTGGATTGACAATATCATAACTAAAATATATTAAATTGGCATGAAAGACTGAAATGATTCACAAGTACCTTTCGACAATGTATCAAAAATTTCGCTAAAACCTCAAATCATTAGCATCGAAACCAAAGTGGCTTTAAAACCCTAGTGTGAGTTTAATAATCAACAACTCGTATTAACTTCAGAAGTCAACCAAATTCTTGGTGGATAAATAACACAACGAGTCCACGATTTTGAGTTTTCGAATGAATGTTATGACTATTGGGGCAAGAAATAAGACTTCAATTTATTTACATGTTCGAATTCAATGGGAAACAAGACTTGAAATGAAACAAAGTAGGTGTGAGATTTGTAGTGCACCCATAAGCACGGCATTAATAATTCCTTCCCAAAAAGTTTCTTGGCAAACTTTCAAGGTGATGACATTTACCACATACAAATTTTCCAAGGTTTGGGTCTGGCTAGGGTAATATAAGAAACCTTCATTTCCCTTTTCTTTTACAGAAAAAAGAGAAAACTTTAGAAATTAGTCATTGAATCTGAGCAAACACAAACTTAATTGCTGTAAAATCTTTTCCAACAGTACAGTTGCCAACGTTTGCTCCAAATGTAATGAATCCATATAATCCTACAAGAGTAGAACATCGAGCAATAAATCGGGTTCAGATGAACCTTATGCTAACAAGAAATCAAATACATCGCATTTTGCACAACCATAATGCAAACAATACACCATAGACTTTGTATCAATAGTATAAATACAATGTTTTCTCTAGGCACAACATAATTCATACCCTAACCCAAACACAAAGTTGAGCTATAGTTCTTGTTTGAGTTGCTCAAATTCCCAAAAGGAAAAACAAGGAAAACCCCAAATCGAAATGCTAAAAACTTTGGAGGACAAACACATTTTGTATGCATAGTCCTAGAGCCAACAAAGCGATTTTAACTCTAGCAGAGTTTCAATTTAATGAATGAAGAATAAAAGTTTCATATCTGTAAGAGTAAAGCTAAGGAGACCACGAGACACAACTCCAATGCCGAAAATGGAGTTTCTATTTACCAGAGTGCCCACAACAAATACCAAAAACATAATGAAGGTGGCATCCCCGAGATAGGGTAAGAACAACGTGCAATAAATGCACGTCACTTCCCATCTCCCATTATTAAATGTCACCAACCATAGCATAATGAAGCACGCTAGCTTCCATAAACCCTTTACACATATATCGATTGTTTTGGCAAAGTGACTATATGAACTTCTAATATAAAAAATCAGGTCCAAAACCAACACAAGGATCCACAACATATACAATCTCCCAAAGAAATTCCATACCATATGATGACCCATTGTCCAAACACAAGTTTGCATATAATTCACGCTTAGTGTTATAGTTAAGATGTAGCAAGGGAAAGAATGTCTAACGACAAAGATTTCTTTTCAAATCAAATTATAAACCAATCATCCATGAATTGCAATTAGAACCAAAGATTTTTTTTGGTTCCCAATTGTGTAATTATTCTTGTAATGCAATAATAAGTGAAGCTTTGACATCTTAAAAAGAGGATTCATTTCCTTTTATTACTGTTCTACAGGGGTCCCACCTATTTAGTATTAATAATATGTATGTATAAATGCATTGCAACTTATTTGTAGGCATGGATCTCATGTTGTGATTTTTTTAGGCGTCAACAAACTGAAGACTCCACAGGGAAATTTGTTCTCAACAGATTTAGAACTCAAAACGCTAGGATCCGTAGACCGGTATAAGTAGGTGATTGAAACTGCTTAGAAAATAGTTATGCAATAGGGGGGAAATGATGGTTCAAGGGAAAATATGAGATGGGACTTCTGGGAATAACTTATGGAAAGTGATATGTATGAGGGGAAGTGGTCATGTATGCATAACAATCAACAAGGTTCGCAACTGATAACACTTTTCAAAATTTCAAGGATAATGATTCTAATATGCTCTTGAATCTCAGGATGGAGGAAAGAAAGGGTAGCAAAAACAACAAAGAAAACAAAACCAACTATACTGCAACAGTTGAAAGAAAAAAACTATTCCCTCAGTGTCTCAGAAGGAAGATATCATAGCAATTGTGTCTATCTTGTTTTCATTGATCAACAATACTTATAGAATGACATAATTATGGAAAAATTGTTCCAGGCTTTATTTCTGATGACCATGCAAAAAAAAGAATAGAATATAAAACTCAATAAACCAAAATGACAGAAAATATGTAAGATAAAAAATATATACAAAAACCATATTTACACAAAATTGAGTCGGTGGTCAAGTTGGTTCCACATAATGTTTCAAATGGGAACCATTGGCACTGTAAGAAAACAAACACTCATCCATGTCTTAAAGAAAATATGAATTTGTGTCGAGGATAAAAGCGATTTTAAATGGACCTAGCCATAACTTTTGGAATTTAGAATGTCTCCCTCTCTCAACATGAGTTGAATCCCACAATAGACATTGTAATCAATTTTAAATTCAACGGTCATTTCTCTTTTGTTAAAATACTTCTTCATTGTTTGTTGCCTCCTCTTCAATTTTTCCAAGGAAAAATTTATTTGTTCTTCCAGGGCTAGCAGTGTATTTATCCTTTGAGAAACATTAGAAGAATTTAATTCTTCAGTCTGTAACATCAATCGTAAGGAAGAAAGTTCCAATTCAATAGGAAGAATAGCCTCTAGGCCATATACGAGTTGGAAAGGAGTAAAGCATGTACTTGCTTTGGTGGTAGTATGATCTGCCCAAAGAGCATAAGTTAGAAGTGTGTGCCACAGGCGAGGTTTGTCTTCTATTATTCTCTTTATAATTCTGACCAGGTTTTTATTAGTAGAATCTGCTTGTCTGTTTCCCTGAGGGTAATAAGAAGATGAAGTGAAATGCTTGACACCTAATTTAGCCAGAAATTGGGTCAATTTTGCAGAAATGAAGGTTGGATCATTATCTGTAATGATTTCTAATGGAAGGCCAAATCTGGAAAAGATATTAGACTCTAGAAAATAGATTACTTGTTCATCTTGCGCATGTCTAAGAGGGACAACCTCAGTCCACTTAGTAAAGTAATCAGTGGCTGTCAAAATAAAGATATGTTCTACTGAGGATGAACAATTTATTGGACCAATAAAGTCTAGACCCCACTTAGAAAAAGGGAAATCCGGATGGACAGGCTATAAAGGCATGGCAGAAAGACGTTCTTTGCCAATAAATTTTTGGCATTTATCATAGGACCTTGAAAATTTATAAGAATCGTGAAATATAAAAGGCCAGTAATAACCATTTCTTATGAGCTTAAAAGAAGTAGCCTTAGCATAAAAATGTCCACCAATATGGAAGACAGATGTTGATGATCCATGTTCGTGTAATAGTTTATGTGCTTCTTCATCATTTACACATCGTAGTAGTAAACCATCAACATATCTCCTAAACAAGGAGTCCCCTAAAATGATATACTTAGAAGCTTCAAGGTGGATTCTCCTTCTTTGATGAGGATCTAAGTCATATGGAAACCTTTGATACTACAAATAATACACCATATTTTTATACCAAGGATGCTGAGATATAGAGAGATTTTGATTTTCAATATAAAATAGCACTGATAGAGGATTATCTTGATCGTCAAGTTTTTCATTTGGCTCAGCATGCTGAGCTAAGTGAAGGGATAAGTCTCATCCCTTTATCGTCTTTGAAGTCATGATTTCCAAATCATGCTCTTGAATTTTTGCGAGCCAATGTGTAAGTTTTCTTGAAAGATAAATTTGTGAAAGTAGAAACTCGACATCAGGCAAAGGGACTTTTACCTACGTATGTTTTCCCAAAATAAAATGGAGAAATTTTTCTATAGCTTTGACAAGAGAGAAATCATGTTTCTCAATGTAATAATATTTGACCTTGTCATCTGATAGACTCTGACTCATGTAAGCTATAGTTTTTTCATTGTTCTAGTCATCACATTGTAAGAGGATAGCAAAAATTGTTTCCTCGGTGGCATTGGTATATACTATAAAATATTTCTCAAAATTTGGTTTCGCCAAAAACGACGCATAGCTGATTTCCTTCTTAATCCTAAGGAAATCATTCTTGACATCATTTGTCCCAGAAAAATAATGATCTTGCTTCAAAAGATTATGGATGGGTTTAACCATGACAACAAAATCAAGAATAAATCTATGAACAAAATTAATAATTCCCATGAAAGCCTTAACTTTTGTTAATATTATGGTAGCTGCAGGAGGTATTTACCCCCACGTGTGAACCTGACGAGAATAGAAGACTCTAGGAAGCAAGAGAAACCCTAATGAGTTGGCTAATAACCCTAGAAGCCTTGTCGGCTCAAGAAGATAATTTATATTAGGCTATTAGCCTCCAAGAGAAGAAGTCGGCCATAAATTATAATAATATATTGAACAGACACTTATCCAGAAGGAGAAGTCGGCCCCAACAAAACTGGCAGAACCACTATAAATACAGGCTGCCAGTTCTCATTTGTCATATCTCAGAATTGCAGTTCTGCAGTTTGGTGTGCACTGCAGTTGTAGTCTTGTGCACATGTTTGGAGGAAGAGATGGTGCAGCTGCAACAGCATCAAGATCTCAGTTTTGGCTTGAATATCTCTTGGCTAGGGTTTGGAATATCTGATCAGTCTTTTGTGATGCGCTATCCTTGGGGATTGATGTGCTACTCTTTGTTTGGCTATCTAGCCTATGGTTTTCTTCCAGAGGAATTCTCAATCAAGGTTAAGGTGCTCGGAGGGAGGCTTTGGCCTATGGTTGGGTGACAAAGGTATCGTCAATGGTAAAACGAGCACACCATCTTCTATATTCTAACAACTTCTTTCTTGGAGGTGGGGGCAGGGAGGTCTAGAATGGCAGTAATCTTGTCAGGATCTATACTTGTCCCTGAATCGAAAACAATGTGACCGAGAATATCACCCTTCGTGACACCAAAAATAGACTTGGAAGGATTCAAGAAAAGGCCAAATTTTCTGCAACGCATGAGAAATTTTCTAAGATGACCAAAATGATCCAACTGGTTTTTAGAATAAACAATCAAATCATCAAGATAAACTTGGATAATCTTACCGATTAGATCGTCAAAATCTATCTGCATAGCTCTTTGAAATGTGAGAGCTGCATTAGATAAGCCAAAATGAATGTGTTCGTAAGAAAATGTGCCCCAACATGTGGTAAATGTGGTTTTATACCTATCAATCATTTTTACCTTGATTTGATTATTGTGGTGAACCAACCTTGCTCACAAGTTAATAATCCGAAATACTTGGAATATAAAGATATCCATATAGGACAGTAATATATATTAAATAATAATTCATAAGAATACGAGATTGATGATGAGTACAATGAAAGTGAGGGCCTTATATACCTATGCAGGGGTGCCCTTTCATGAAGAGGCATGACCTTTCATCAAGAAGGTGTCTCTTCATTATTAATCATTAACTATTTATTATTATTTATATTTTTATAATGTATTATATATTGTGTTCATAACATTGCCTTCCCCTTAAAAATGCTTTGTCCTCAAAGCATATTGATGAAAATGATTGATGACTTTTTCTTTGGCTTGTAATGTCTTCTCAACATTCACTGTTATGGAAGTTGTTGTAGTTGACGATATGAAACGATATGAACCTCTAAGTGTTGAGCAAAATTGTCGAATCGAAAAAGGATCTAACCATTCTAATTCAATCTTTTGTGGAATGTTTCACTTCCATGATGAACTGATATCATGATATTTATTTGTGTTGTTATCGATATTTTTTGGAAAACAAGTCGGTTATGTCCATCCTAAATTATATTGAAACTCTGTCTAGTTAAGATATATGTTCTTATGATTTGGATGTCGATAAGGAGGTTGTATTGCTTGATTTTCCCTTATTTTACTTAGAGTGTTTTCTTGATTTCCCTTACTCACTCTAGTTGTTTTGTTAATTGATGAACTTATATTAGTGAGTACACTTGAAGATTCTATAATTTATATTCCAACAACCCTATATTTTTTTCTTCCACTGGATTGATGTCTTTTTGAGATTTACTGTATGGATTTTCAAGTTCCTCTTCTTTCGATTTTCTGATTTGTTCTAGTAGCTCGTGACTAAGTTTTTTCAAACGAGAATTTTCTTCATTTTTTTTCCGATAGGTTCTTCTTGAGATCTTGATTCTCTTGTTCCAATTTTTGAACACATCGTTTTCGATCCTTTGACTTCTTGATCTGTGTAAGTAGTTTTTTATTGTGTTCTTTTAAACGTGAAATTTCTTCGTTTTTATCCTTGATAACTTCGTCAATTTATTTTTGTTTCCTTGATATTGAATTTTTATTTTCTTGAAGTATTACCTTAGAGATATCTTGAAAATCTTTTGACGTTACCGGATCTGACTCCAATGTAGAGTTCTGTAATGATATTTTTTTTTATTTTTATAAGAAAATTTCAAAATTTTCTTCTTCGTGTTTAGGATGAAGGCCCCTAGTGCTTCCATCCACAATGAACCTAGAATTACATCACTATCATCATAAAATAGAGATTTAACGACGAATTGTGATACAAAAGTATAGTCTCCAATGCTAAGTTGTAAATTGTTTATGGCATATTGTTTTTCACCCATTGAATCTATTGTTTCAATAATATTTGACTCAAGAATCACTAATTGGTTAACACATTCAGTACTAACATAATTAGTATCCTGAGTAGGAGCAATATAGATAATAAAATCTTTATGTGCAAGTGTTCCTTTGAATCGAAATATCGCATAAATAATTTTACTAAAAATTTTAGGAAATCTTTTTTTTTCTTCATTATTAGACTCCATTTTACTTTTGTTGATAATTGTGCGATAAATGATACTTGATTATAAAACTTATATAGTAAATTTCAATATAATTTTTTTTTCGAAAACTTTAATAATATCCTTATACCCATATATATATATATATATATATATATATATATATATATATATATATATATATATATATATATAATANTATATATATATATATATATATATATATATATATATATATATATATATATATATATATATATATATATATATATAATAACTTAAATCTCCTTGACTTGAGTTTGATTGATAACTCTTAACCTCTTTATTTTATTAAAAGAACTTCGAAACCTTCCGTTTCTATTTAAAAAAAAGATTTGATATTTAAAATGTATGTTTTGTTAATAAAACCTTTTAAGATTCTTTCTTAATATAATTGCCTTGTAACTTTTCAAATAAAAGGTCGTGTCCTTTGATTTTGAAATTATATCACGATTTTTCTTTTTATCATTTTTTTAAGTATGCCCTTATGTATGCCCCAACAAGTTTATTTTTTCCCAATCTTTTAAAATTTGCAATGGAATCTAGTTTTTTTTTTTTTTTTTTTTCAATGGAAATAATCTTTTTCAACTGAATTTTTGAGTTGTAAATGGTCAAAGGTCGAAAGTGATCTACAATCTCAAATAAGAAAAATTCTGATTAAATTTAGTGTGACAAAAAGGTCCAATGGTTTTGTTGTCATGCACAACGAATTTTGACTAAAAAGTCTAATGGCCAAAGACCAGGTTCAAAAATGAGGCTCTGATACCACTATGGTGAACCAACCTCGCCCACAAGTTGATAATCCAAAATACTTGGAATATAAAGATATCCATTTAGGACCGTAATATATATTAAATAATAATGTATAAGAATACAAGATTGATGATGAGTACAATGAGAGTGAAGGCCTTATGTATACCCACGCAGGGGTGCCCTTTCATGAAGAGACATGACCTTTCATCAAGAAGGTGTCTCTTCATTATTAATCATTAACTATTGATTATTTATTACTATTTATATTTTTATAATGTATTATATATTGTGTTCATAACATTCCCTGCCCCTTAAAAATGCTTTGTCCTCAAAGCATATTGATCAAAATGCTTGATGACTTTTTTCTTTGGCTTGTAATGTCTTCTCAACATTCATTGTTCTGGAAGTTGTTGTAGTTGATGATATGAACCTCTAAATGTTGAGAAAAATTGTCGAATCGAAAAAGGATATGACCATCCTAATTCAATCTTTTGTGGAATGTTGCACTTCCACGATGAACTGATATCATGAGATTTACTTGTGTTGGTATCAATATTTTTTGGAAAATAAGTCAGTTGTGTCCGTCCTAAATGATATTGACACTCTATCTGGTTAAGATATATTCTCTTATGATTTGGATGTCGATAAGGAGGTTGTATTTCCTGATTTTCCCTTATCTTACTCTGAGTGTTTTCTTGATTTCCCTTATCCACTTATGTTTCTTTGTTAATTGATGAGCTTCTATTAGTGAGTACACTTGGAGCTTCTATCATTTATATTCCAACAACCCTATATGTTTTTTCCTCCACTGGATTGGTGTCTTTTTGAGCTTTATTGTCTGGATTTTCAAGTTTCTCTTCTTTCAATTTTCTGATTTGTTCTAGTAGCTCGTGTTTGAGGTTTTTCAAACGAGGTTTTTCTTCATTTTTTTCCGATAGGTTCTTCTCGAGATCTTGATTCTCTTGTTCCAACTTTTGAACACATTGTTTTCGATCCTTTCACTTCTTGATATGTGTAAGTAGTTTTTTATTGTGTTCTTTTAAACATGAAATTTCTTCATTTTTATCCTTGATAACTTCGTCAAATTATTTTTGATTCCTTAATATTGAATTTTTATTTTCTTGAAGTATTACCTTAGAGATATCTTGAAAGTCTTTTGACATTACTGGATCTGACTCCAATGTAGAGTCCTGCAATGTTTTTTTTTTATAAGAAAATTTCAAAAACTTCTTCTTCGTGTTTAGGATGAAGGACCCTAGTGCTTCCATCTAGGATGAACCTATAATTATGTCGCTATCATCATAAAATAAAGATTTAACGACGAATTGTGATACAAAAGTATAGTCTCCAATGCTAAGTTGTAAATTGTTTGTCATATTGTTTTCACCCATTGAATCTATCGTTTCAATAATATTTGACTCAAGAATCACTAATTGGTTAGCACATTCAGTACTAACATAATTATTATCTTGAGTATAAGCAATAGAGATAATAATATCTTTCCATGCAAGTGTTTCTTTGAATCGAAATATCGCATGAATAATTTTACTACAAATTTTAAAAAATCTTTTTTTTTCCGATTATTGAACTCCATTTTACTTTTGTTGATAATTGTGAGATAAATGATACTTGATTATAAAACTTATATAACAACTTTCAATATAACTACTACTTCTTCTTCTTCTTCTTATTTCCCCAAAAACTTTAATAATACCTTTATATATATATATATATATATATATATATATATATATATATATATATATATATATATATATATATATATCTTGACTTGAGTTTGATTAATAACTCTTAACCTCTTTATTTTATTAAAAGAACTTCCAAATCTTCCTTTCTATTTAAAAAAAAAAGACTTGATATTTAAAATGTACTTTTTGTTAATAAAACCTTTTAAGATTCTTTCTTAATATAATTGCCTTGTAACTTTTCAAATAAAAGGTCGTGTCCTTTGATTTTGGAATTATATCACAAATTTTCTTTTTATTATTTTTTAAGTACGCCCTTATGTATGCCCCCAACAAGTTTATTTTTTCATGAACTTTTAAAATTTGCAATGGAATCCATTTTTTTTTTCAATGGAAATAATCTTTTCCAACTGAATTCTTGAGCTTTAAATGGCCAAAGGTTGATTGTGATATACAATCTCAGATAAGAAAACTTTTAATTAAATTTAGTGTGACAAAAAGGTCCAATGGTTTTGTTTCTAAGAGCAATGAATTTTGACTAAAAATTCTAATGGCCAAAGGCCAGGTTCAGAAATGAGCTCTGATACCACTATGGTGAATCAACCTCGCTCACAAGTTGATAATCCAAAATACTTGGAATATAAAGATATCCATATAGGACCGTAATATATATTAAATAATCATGTATAAAAATACAAGATCGATGATGAGTACAATGAGGGTGAGGGCCTTATATACCCACGCATGGGTGCCCTTTCACAAAGAGACGTGAACTTTCATCAAGAAAGTGTCTCTTCATTATTAATCATCAACTATTAAATATTTATTATTATTTATATTTTTATAATGTATTATATATTGTGTTCATAACAATTATACCCAAAGAAACCGTCAAGTAAGGACATCATTTGAGACCCTGCAACCTATTGTAGAATCATTTCCATATTGGGAAGCGAAAAATGGTGTTTGACACTTTCCCTATTCAATGCGCGAAAATCAACACATAATCTGATCTGGCTGGTATTTTTTTGAACATAGACCATATTTGAAACCTAGTCAAAATACTTAACTGGAAAGATTATATTAGCTTTCAACAATTTTTCCAATTCTTTTCTAATAGTGGCTTCGAGCACAGGGTTAATAGGTCTTTATCTTTGCCTAATTGGTTTCACCCCTTCCTTGATAGGAATGGCATGTTGTATGAGAGCAGGATCAAAACCACGAAGATCCTCGTATGACCAGGAAAAAACATCTTGAAATTCACGGAGTAATTATGTGAATTTCACTTTTTCTTCATCAAAACATTGGGCACCTACTTTAACGATCTTTGGAGATTCAAATGTCCCAATATTCAAGGAAATAATATCATCAATTTTTCTTTTTGACTCATCTTCCTTGTGTGTTTTCTTGTTTCCTACATCACTTGACGAAAATGAACTTTCGAGAGGAGTCAAGCCTTAGGAAATTTTTCATCTTCAACCGAGATGATTTCTTTGGGATTAAATGTTTCATTTTGTATGAAATCGAAAATTCCTTCATCACTCGAGAAAACTTGCCATGATTCTACGTTATCAGGGATGTGAGGGAAATATAGAGATTGGAACATACAATGAGGTCTTTGAGGTAAAAGTTTTTGGGTAGGAGATGCTCCAAAAACAACTAACCTATCAGCCATTGAATTAAGTTCCCTCTTAACATGAGTGATGTTAAATGATAACATATTTGAAATCAACATCCAAACAGCTTGAGTATAACGTTTAAGTAACTTGTTGCTTGCTACGTAAATTTTTCGTACAAGATTCACAACAAGTTCAAAATCACCAAAAACTATAAGGTGGCCACAACCAAGTTTATATGCATTTTTTATGCCTAATAATAACCCCTCAAACTCGGTGACATTGTTTTTGCAAGCAAATTCCATCCTATAAGAGAAATCGTGGATTTTACCTATAGGAGAATATATAATGATGTTGTTTCCATTTCCTTCATTTGAACATGAGCCATCGAAATGCATGTGCCACATGCCATCACCAAAATCAATTGGTTCAAGTATAGTGTCACCTTCATCAACGAAGATAAAGAACACTCCCAAATCATCTTCGAGATAATTTACATTAGGTTGGGGAACACTCTCTATATACGATGGAAGTCTTCCTTACCTAAGGACTATAATGTTATTTCCATTCCGAGGGACGAACAAATGTTTACCATCAAGTGAAATGTGTCCACCAGTTAAGGATTTCCAATATCTTCCTAAAATAATTGAATAGTTACTCATTGGCATATCAATTACTTGGATGTTGAGGGTTGTTCTTATCTCGGGATGCACACACAAAAATAAGGTTACATCCTTGATTTCACCTATAATTTATTGTTGCAAACTGTTATAAGAGAGCATGCTTCTATAATTTTCATTAGTGAAAGATAAGCCAAGGTATTCCATGATAATTTTGGACATCACGCTTGGACCAAACCCGCCATCAATTAGGCAACAATGAGGTATTTTATCCATGATATTTACTGAAATATAGAAAAGGTTTTTTTTACAGGGTTCCTAAAATTATTTACACCTATCTTATTTACAGTTGAGTCCTCTTCCTTTGATTCTTCAAATAGATTGGCTATAGTAGAAACCTTTCCTTCCATGAATTCCTTGAGATGCTTTTGTTGTTTTGGGACGACAACCATGTCCAAAAGAGTCACATCAGCTTTGATATTAGCCAATTTATTTAGGATATTGTACTTAGATGAGGGAAGAGGAGAAGACACTCCTTGATTATCCAAAGTTTTGACAACTTGTGTATTATCACTTTGATAAGATGAGCTTGGGGTAGAAGAAGTACGGGGAATATCAAATTTTCCCTAGGTAGTGTAATGTTTATTCCTTGTATTGATTACCATAACATCCTCTGGTTCGACCAAATCTAAAACAATGATCATAGTATCAGGTTTTTTCCAAAGATCTTATCTCTAGCATTCGTTTTAACCTCGCAGGTATTTTCATCATGATTTGCTTCACATAAATTACACCAACTGTGAGTCATTATGGCCTTCGGCTGAAAAGTGTTTTCATTTGTGTTTCTAAAGGGCGTTAGGGAAGAAGAAGAATCCCCGAGGGAAGAGGAAGAAGATGTTCCTTTTCATTCATAAGCTATCATCCTATTGTTCATATCTTGCATGAGTTGTAGAATGGCAGACATGTTTGTTTGCTTGACCAAGTATCCATTAGGAAGACCAGTTATTTCTAGTTGATATTCATATTCTAAGAAATCTTGAAGGGCAGAGCCGAAATTATTGATATCATTTTCTTCAAGTCTATGATGATACAGATAATGTAATGCATTATAATAATGCATGAAATCAACTTCATTTTGAGGACAGATTAGTTCGGGAATTTGATTATACAGTTTGGTGAAATGAAGGTTAAAATTTTTAATGGTTTCCCCATCCTTATAAGCAAAATTGTTGTATTCGCTTAACTGCTCAGCTGGACTCTTGGGTTGTCCATAAGTGGATTTGAACCAATAAATCAATTCTTCCCAAGTTGAAAGGGTTTTGGGAGGGAGGTCAAAGAATTATGCCGCAACTTTCCCTTCGAGATAATTAACAAATAAACACATGCAAGTGTCATTATCATTATCCCCTATGTTGTGACAAGCATTAGAGAATTCTACCAAGTGTTAATTCGTAGTAACAGTACCATTTCTCGAGAACCTAGGTAAATGATCCTTGAATTTTGGTAATGGGTGGGTGGTTGGTGCAAGATTCAAGGGAGAAGATACGTGCCATGGAGTGGTTGTAGCATCTTCCTCAAATTGGAAAAGTCCATATTTCTTAATGACCTTAGTAGGGTTGGTAGTGGATTGAAGAGGAACTTGATGACTCTAGATACTACCAATCACTGATGAAGCAGAAGGTTGCGAGGAGGAGGGACCTCCGGTGCCACTACCACTACCCGTAGATTTCATGTTGAAAGTGATAGGTATAGGTGATAAAGATGAACTAGTAGAATCATATAATGTTCGCTTAAGAGCACTTCATTGAGTTGATAAGACAATTTTACTCCTTTCTATTTCAAAAATAGAGGTAGCTTTAGGGGACAACCCTCTTCTCCTTCAAGAAATGCGAGGATTAAAGGACATGGAATAAAAGATCGAAAAGGGAGGTTACTGTTGATTTATGGGCTGCCTATTCCTGGCTTCCCAATGTTCACGTATGTTTATGTCCCTTCCAATTATTTCCCAAGAGAATTCAAGATCAACACGAGTAGTAGCAGTTTCTAAAATAGTGTTGAATAAAGTCAATGAAATGTTGGTTTGTTCATCAATACCGTTTCCAATATTGGGTTGTCTCATAACAAGTACTCTCATGGGAAAAAATCTGTCAAAGAGTAATCAAACAAAACAAAACAAAAATGAAATATAATTGTGATACAATCAACCAGAGAGATATGGAAGATCTCCCCAGTATGGTCACCAAATAAATGTTGAGGAAAAGTTATGAAGAACCTTATTCAAAAGTTTTCAAATCTTGCTAGGCTAAGGCAAGATAGTTGGGAATGTTACCCGGGGGTTTATAGTCTTTAATTCAAAACAATCCTTTAATCCACAAGTAATATTTACTAGGGATTAAGGATTATTTTATATGTTAAATGTAACTGTGAAAAAGAAAAGAAGCTGAGATATACATAAGTGTGTAAAGGAACATAGACGAGAATAAAAATAATATTTGAATAATATCATAAGATACACATATGACATTGAAATACAAAATTTGATTTTTTATATTAATTTCATTCTGCGATACAAAGAAAAATTCTCTTTACAAACCCCTATGAGGGTGGGACCAAAGTCATATTTAGAAGCCTTCGATGGACACCATAGAAAAATAATTTGACAACAAAAGAAACTAAAGCTAAAGATCTAGATCAACTTTCCATAAAAGTGTTGTAACTTGACTCTGCAAAATATCCTTTATCAGTTATGAAATCTAATCCATAAGAAAACAAGAACACCTGACTACCAATAAAGATCATAATATTTAGAAACAAGGTGTTGAAAGATATGACTCGGCTTTGAATCATGTTTCCTTCAATAAGACCCTACTATCATCAAGATGGTTTAGCTTTATAGTAAACTCAGAATGAATGAAGAAAAATAAATATCTCACAAGTATAGAACATACCTTATATCATAAGTTCTCATTTTGTTCTCTCTCTCTCTATCTCCCTTGTCTCTTCTTTTGATTGAGCTTTTATTCTTCTTCAAACAAGTTATGTTAGTTCAACTACCTTTCTTTTGTTAAGATTTAGTTTTCTTAACCACTATTTTGAGACAAATAGATAATAATAAAATAAATATGGTTTTATTAAATAATAACTAAATAGGTGGGACCCCTAATCTCTTTGTTAAATTTTAACAAAATATGACTCCTCCTTGTTACTCCCTTTTTATTGACTTCAATAATCAGCATAATGTGAAATATAATAACCCAAGATATGCTCCAACATTTTCCTTGTAAATTCCATTCACATAAATAGTCAAACATTTTATTATTAAGAAAAATAAAACATGATTGTTGACTAAAAATAGGATAATATCCACGATGTCCAAAACATTATTCCTAAATATATGCTTGATGTCCAAAAAAAACAATATATTGCCAAACCAATAACAACATCAAAATCCATATTTGCCATGAGAGGTGGTTTTCCTCTTTTCACTACTTCCCTCTTTTGATCTTTCTATTGCAACCTTAGGTTGATTGGAACCTTGAAGATGGATTTTGATGATGACATGGGAGCAATTGTCTTTGATGTGAAGATGGGATGACATAGATTCAAAGGAATTTTTGAAAGAGCTAGGGGAATTGACCACTTTTTTTCCTTTATCAATCTCTGGTTCAAGCATGGTGGTTTTGAGCCTTTCGCTTGCATGTGAGGACTATGCAGGTGAAACAATGTGAACAAATTTGGCATTTGGATTGAATGTCGTTGGAGGAGGAGGCAACGACAACGATATTGTATGCCAACCATTATGATGTGCAATAGGATGATGAACGATCTCTTTCCAACCACCATTGGCAGGTGGTTCTGGCTGCATAGAAACGTGAGGGGGAACACGGATACTAGAGAATTTTTGATGTGGATGGAAAAGAGGCCTCTCAGGTCGGGGTTGGAGAATCCCTTGGCCAACTAGGTTGAAGAACCAAGCTTGAAAAAGTTGATTTAGTTATTACGGATCATCTTCAAAATGTATCGAGAATCGAGACCTTCTATGGCCTCTTTGCGAATTGTTTTCTCTACCTCTGTTTGCACCTCTGCCATTGCTACCCTGCTAAAAAAACTCATCCTGAAGCAATATTTCAATCATGATACGAAATTTTTTAATAATCCATTCACTAATACTCTACCTAAATAAAATCGAGATGTTGGCTCTATTATTCACAACGAAATCATATGCAATCCATCCATTGATACAATCCACCAAATACTGAGTTTAATAATTAATTGCAAATGAACATGGAATTACAGGATTATTGGGAATATGGGGGACTTTGTAATGAATGAAAAATGATATCATGATGGGAAAGAACAAATGGATATTGTTCAAGAAAAATGGAGCATCTTTCCTTTATAAAACAATGCCTTCATATTGAAACCTTCACTCAAATCATCATCTAAATCCTTTGAATGAATTTATAATAAAAGAACAAGGAAGTGAATTAAATGTTATTGGGAGAATGATGGGCATATAATGAGCAAAATATGATATCATGGACGAGAGTAATATGGTTACTGTTCCATTAAATAAAATATCATTCATTAAGTCTATAGTTCATAATAATATTCCCTGTTGGAAATATTTTACCACCATTCTCCAAGCCTATTTAGAAAGCAAGAATCCTATTAACCAAATCTCATTCAAGCCACAACCATTTATTTTATAACACTTCATCATACAACATCCATGAACTACAACCTTTAAACTTTTTATATCAAATTCGAGGAAAATTCTAGAACTATCAACTTTCGTAGTCTTCCTTTTCTTTATTCCCAAAACCATATATATTATTTTATAATGGTAAAACAATCTGTAGGATACCAATAAAAAATCATTTTGGATTGACAATAATCATAACTAAAATATCTTAAATCGACATGAAAGACTGAAAGGAATCACAAGGACCTTTCGACGGTGTATCAAAAATTTCGCTAAAACCTCAAATCATTAGCATCGAAACCAAAGTGGCTTGAAAACCCCAGTGTAAGTTTAATAATCAACAACTCATATTAACTTCATAAGTCAACCGAATTCCTGGTGGACAAATAACATAGAGTGCCCAAGATTTTGAGTTTTCGAATAAATGTTATGAATATTGGGGCAAGAAACAAGACTTCGATTTATTTACATGTTAGAATTCAATGGGAAACAAGGCTTGAAACAAAACAGAGTAGGTGTGATATTTGTAGTGCACCCATAAGCACAACAATAATAATTCCTTCCCAAAACGTTTCTTGGAAAACTTCCAAGGTGACAACATTTACCACATACAAATTTTCCAAGGTCTGGGTCTGGCTAGGGTAATATACAAAACCTTCATTTCCCTTTTCTTTTATAGAAAAAAGAGAACACTTTAGAAATTAATCATTGAATCCGAGCAAACACAAACTTAATTGTTGTAAAATATTTTGCAACAGTACATTTTCCAACGTTTTTTCCAAATGTAATGAATCCATATAATCCAACATGAGTAGAATGTCAAGAAATAACTCGGGTTTAGATCAATATTATGCTCACAAAAAAGAAAATACATCGCATTTTTCACAGCCAAAATGCAAACAATACACCATAGAATTTGTATCAACAATATAAATACAACGTGCATGTACTTTCTTTGTTGGTAGTATGGTCTGCCCAAAGAGCATAAGTTAGAATTGTGTGCCACAAGCGAGGTTTGTCTTCTATGATTCTCTTTATAATTCTGACCAGGTTTTTATTAGTAGACTCTGCTTGTCCATTTCCCTGAGGGTAATAAGAAGATGAAGTGAAATTCTTGACACCTAATTTAGCCAGAAATTGGGTCAATTTTGCAGAAATGAAGGTTGGATCGTTGTCTGTAATGATTTCTAATGAAAGGCCAAATCTGGAAAATATATTAGACTCTAGAAAAGATATTACTTGTTCATATTGCACATGTCTAAGAGGTACATCCTTAGTCCACTTAGTAAAGTAATCAGTGGTTGTAAAAATAAAGATATGTCCTGCAAAGGACGAAGGATTGATTGGACCAATAAAGTCTATACCCCACTTAGAAAAAGGGAAATCTGAAGGGACAGGATGTAAAGGCATGGAAAAAAGATGTACTTTGCCAATGAATTTTTGACATTTATCACAGGACCTTGCAAATTTATAAGAATCATGAAAGATCAAAGGCCAGTAATAACCATTTCTTGTGATCTTAAAAGCAATATCCTTAGTAGAACAAATTCCACCAATATGGATTGTTATCACATATAATTGTCAAGGGCAGTAGGTTGTCCAAGTTCGCGGCCTACACAAGAAACGTCAAAGCACAGTGTTCAGAGCAGTCCATTTCGAACTTGAAATGCAAGCAACAGGCGAGATCAACTTCAGGGGAAGACATTCCTGAGAATATTAGATTGACAGTTCACGGGAATCGAGGGTTCAAAATATTGTTAAAGTTGTCTGTCAAAGGTCTGAAGCCCAAACTCCCGAAGCAATAGTGGACCATTGATCTTAAAATTAGCAGGGAGTCATTGATCTTAGCATCAGTGCCTCCCAAATTCCTGAAGGCCTGAAGTGCCAAAGTGGTCGAAGTCCCGAAGTGGTCGAAGTGCTCGAAGTCCCGAAGTGGCCGAAGTCCCGAAGTGATGAAACACGTGGCAATAGATCCTTCGCTTCAGAGGTTTTTCCTCCTCGGGGTTTTTCATGTTTCACTTTCAAAACACCTGAAGCCCGAAGGCCTAGAGTAAGCCTCAACCGTCTGATTCAAATGGACACGTGGTGCTAGATCTAGAGCTCCGGAGGAAAGAGAAGGGGAAAAAGCGAGATTTGAGTTTTGATTTTTCTGGAGCCCGGAGACCCAAAGGGATCTTAGTTGTTGATCCAGGAGCCACGTGTCACCAGATCTAGAACTTCAGGTAAAAGCACATAAGGTAAGTGAGGTTTGAGATTTTATTTTCCTGGAGCCTGAAGACTCGAAGGAGACCTTAGCCATCGATTTAAGAGGATACAGGGCAATCATCTATATGGAAATCTGGTGCACTTGTCGGTCATGACACCTGGCACCTATTCGACAATGGCACGTGGCACTCAGTCCAGGAAACCATGGGAATATCATTCACTTCTTATTAGTGACATGTGTCACTCCTCTTTCATGACATATCAACATGGTGACATTAGGCCACCACGTCAAATCATCCTCCGAGAGGTGTTATTGTTCAACGTCAAAAGTAGTGTTCCCCCCAGGGGAAAAGTTTGGCGGATTCTAAAGTTGGCGGGCGGTTAAGATTGGCAGTTGTGCTAAATCTAGTAGGTGTGCCCAGATATCATATCGAGACTAGATCTACGGCCACAGTTCATTACGGGGACGCAACATGCTCAGGCGATAATTTTCTTGAGCGGTCCCACAATTGAAACCATGGTTTGGAAAAAGTAATATGTGGCGAAAGGTGGTGGGTTCCGGGCTCAAAAGCGGTGTGAACCCAATCCACCTTTGAGCGACCCCATAATCATGTGTTTATATAGCATCATATCCGAGAGAAGCATGTGGCTGCACCCCTAGGAATTAAGCCGCATTTCAATCTTGAGAAAATGCAGTTAATGAAAGTGGAGCTGGTGGTTGAAACCTCATCTCACTCCATAAATGGAAGGCATGGAAGGCCTGGCTGTGGGGACTGAACCGTTAGCCCGTGGTACCCCTGTGGATAGATTTCCCTACAAAAACCATGCCGATCTAAGCTCACGTCTGACAGAGGGATACATGCATAGTCTGACAGAATACTGCACAGACGCAATGATTTGAATGTAGTGATCAGATCACACTCCTAATAGTTGGGGATTGTTCTGAGTATAAATAAGTAGTTTTGATTTTTTTTTAAGGTTGTCAACTGGTTGAGCATAGCTCCTTATTTTGTAATGTTTTGATGCCAGAACTTTTCTTTGGTTATGTATAAGATTTGAGACTTTCAGATTAATAGAAGTCAGTCTCTTTTCATCTCTTTGTAAAAACCTGTGCTAAAACACTCGAGCATTGAGGATCCAATCGAGGGTTGTTATGTTGTTGGAATGTAGGTTTGATTGCAGTTGTATCATGACCAATTTTAGTCAGCTTCCTTATGATCTTTTTCCCTCTTACACTGAATGGCTCGGGCATGGAGGATCCAATCGAGTTGTTGTAGCTGCATGGTGATGTAGGTTTGATCATTGTGTTGTTGTGACTATGTTGTTTGGACATATTTCAGTGTCTGAAACTTGAGATTAAGAGTGATCTTGAGTTTGATTTTTTCTTCTCTAAGTTGCTTGAAGGCTTGATTCCCATAGCAGTCATGTCCACCTTTCTCACTAAGTATTCCCTCTTCTCACACTTAAACTCAATTCACTGAATGAAGTTAGTTGTGGCCCTCACTTCCCTATACATTTCTTGTCCAGTTCTATGTTGAACATCATTCATATATTGAGTTTTTTCCATTGACCTCCACTCATATAAACCAAACATCCACCAAAAACTCTGATGGGTATTGGGCTTATCCTCCCGCAATCTGAGGGTGACTCTCAGTGCTAACATTCATGGTTTTGTTTCCAGGGAACGAATTGAAGAGCTTTCCCTGCGTAAAACGACAATGAACTTTTGATTCTGAAGGTGCATCAGATATTAAAACCTTTGAAGATTGCGCTTGCACCTGGCGAGTCCACTGTGGTGACTCCACTGAGGCGACTCCACTATTTTAGTGCAGCTGCTTCTAGCTACACCTAAATCTCCCTGGGAGAACACAACGATCAGATCTGGTCTTTGATGGTGAACAAAGACCAGACACACTCATTCTGCACATCATTCACCTGGCGACTCCATGGTTGAAGGATCGATTGGCGACTCCACTAGTTCAAAATGGACAAAATCTTGGCTTGAAGGTTTGGTCCCTTCAATTTTTCTGTTGTTCCTGGTTTTCCTAACGTTGTTTCTATTGTCAATGAGTTGGTTGATTTTTTACCCATATTTAAAGAACATAAAGACGACAACCCTGCCCAACATCTCTGTGAGTTTCATGAACTCATGCACCAATGGGAAATACATCATGAGGATTTATTATTAAATATGTTCATGTTCTCACTAGCAGGATATGCTCGTGAGTGGTATCTCTCCTTTCCCCCTGCTAGCATCTCCTCTCTGGAACAGTTTCATGCAACTTTCAATAGACACTTCCAAAATTTTTATTCCTTTGAGTTTATCTGTCATAATTGTTGTGAGGAATATGAAGACAGTGATCAAGATATGGCTATGCCTAATAAATCCTATGAGGATGAGGACCATGAGGAGGAAGAAGATGTTTTAGGCGAGGTAATAGAATAGGTAAAATCTCTCTCTGCCAAACTAGAAAGGTTGGAATTTGAACAAAGCACAAGGGATTCTCCAGTCCTTGAGACAAATGTTCTCTACATCCCTACGAATGGTGATAGTATTAAATATTTCATAGTTGTAGAGGCATTAAATTTTTCTCCCGATGTACCTTCTGTCTCAGATTTAAATGAAAAAATAGTGGTGTATTCGCATGAAGAGCAACAGAGCCCTACATCACATATTGATAGCTTGGAGAGAAGCCAACCCGTGTATGACAGCAATGAATCAGATTCTGAGCTGGATATGCAGGATTTCCAAGAACATAAAACAATCTTATCCTCTATTCAATAAAGAAAAATATTGTGAGGAAATCAGTCGTCCTTGGCCTGCAGAAATCATTGAGTAGCAGATTGAAGAAAATATTTTTCCCACGGGCCCTGTTTATGATGATTATGAATCTGATCCTTGGGAAAGCCATGAAGAAGAGGAAGAGCCAGAGGGGCAGTTTATCTCCTGTCCAGAGCCTGTCAATGAGAAACCATCGCTCTGGGCCAGTCAGCTTGCATCAACTATTCACCCACCTATGCTTACTAAAGATATTCAACCATGTGTAAGCAACTATGGAGCAGAACAGGTTGTCTGTTACAAATTCTCTGGAGTTTTCCACTCACTCTATGAGCCTGCCAGTGAGTACTTGGAGTGGAATTTCCTTCATATCTTGGAGTCACCCAAATTTATCTCAACTTTAGCCTTTGGAGAGAAGCTGAAGGATGTAATCGTTTTGTTGTCACGGTTGCATTATCTGCTATTGATCATTGACAAAGTAAAAGAGCTTCCAGTCAGAAAGTTACTTTAATGGCTATGGTGGAAATTTGCTTTCACCTAGCACCATGTAAAAATCAATTAGTTTAGGACTGTACATAAATAATCTCTTCCTGGAGCCCATGTATTTTTATTTTGTTTTTAGAATAGTGTGCTTGTCGGCCTTTAATCCTCAGCAGGATTTTTTTTTAGCATGACTCCATAGCCCAATGCATAAGGTGACTGGAACTGCTTGTTCTTGGCACCTCGCAGGGAGCATGCCATCCCCTATGGTGCCAAATGTTATCACATATAGTTTTCAAGGGAAACATGTTTTCCAAGTTCACGGCCTGCACAAGAAACATCAAAGCACAGCGTTCAGAGCAGTCCATTTCAAGCTTGAAATGAAAGCAATAGGCAAGATCAGCTTCAACGACGGACATTCCTGAGAATATCATATCGGCGGTTCGTGGGAATCGAGGGTTCAAAATATTGTTAAAATTGTTTTTTAAAGGTCTGAATCATGAACTCCTGAAGCAATAGTGGACCATTGATCTCAAAATCAACAAGGAGTTGTTGATATTAGCGGCAGTGCCTCCTGTTGAGCACTCAACACACCCTAAAATTCTACGTCAAATTTCACTTTTTGGGTACCACTTGATCTCTTGTGAATATCTAATTCCATCTTAGTATGAAAATGTTGCCTTTTCTCGTCTTCTATTTTTCATTTTAAGTCTTTCAAAGTTGCTCGGGCAAGCGAAAATCATCATGAATTAACAAAGACTAACATTTGATTAAAGAACCGACAACCAAAATTTCCCCCTGACGCGCTAAAGGAATTCAACATTGGGAAGGATTAGAGATGAAAAATTTCACCCGAGAGGACCAAAATAGTTGAGCCCCGACCTCCATCGACATCGGAAGATGACAGTTTTAATTACGCGACAAGTGCTACATAAGAATATCGTCGATGACCGACCCTCGTCGGTGTCAGGAAGTTTTGAAGAGAGTAAGCATTGCACGAGTAAAAGAAGGATATCGTCGATCACCGACTACTAAAATGTTTTCGGCATCGGGGATTTATGAAGATGTAACCTGCAAATAAATTATGCGCTTGAACAGATACCCAATACTTGTCGGCATAAATCACCTGATTTTTATGTTATCGCCCATGTCGTGCATCGAAACCCGTTGGCATCGAAAGTTTTCTAAGAAGGATACCAATGGAAACATACGTAAGGTATCACTGATACCCAACCCGTCCACTGAGAAATGCGACGTGATGGGACGTTTTAGCTCTAATATACGCTAGATACAATGCATTTAAAAGGTTAATTAATTCTAGGATCATGCATTAGTTGCTAATTCGTGCGTAAACCAAAAGGACCGTTTAAGCCTCCCAAGTACAATGCATCTCCCTCCACGCCTCTGTCATCAACCAACGTAGAATTTATTTGCAAAGATTCGATGGTAGGTTGTTTTGAATTGCATGCATTACTTGTATTAACTGGTTGATACGACTGGTAGGATCTCTCCCATTATATTCTTTTGAGTCATTGTGTATGAGCTCATTCTGTGTGCAAAGAAGTTCGGAGCACCCATAGGAGCAAGACGAGCGATCCGGAGAAAGCTTCCAAGGTCTAGTGATTATTAAAACAAACAATTTAGCAAGCACTACAGGAACAATGCCTCCAAAGAAACCCACCACTAGGAAATTCCCAAGGGCACTAAAGCTACAAGAACCAGAGGCGGGAGAAGGTTCCTCCCCAATAGTCACAAGGCAATTGGAATTCACTCCAAAGCCAGTGCCCATCATCAAGACAACCACCAAGAAGGCCTTCGTCTAGCCCCCAACCTTTGGAGACACATAAGCAAACATCGAGACCAAAACAATATTCCCTCACTGGGAAGAACTTTTTAAGAAAATCAAGAAGGAGGAAACGTCGAGCATGCCCCGCACAACGATCCTGATACACAAAAACTCGACGATGAAATTATCCCGAATGTCCACAAGGCTTATTTGCACATGGTGGCAAGAAGGACTCTGGTATTTCCCTACATTGAACTCTTGAAATGGATTATTGATCACACCGATGCACAAAGGTGTTTAATTAATGATGACAATGGAATATGCGTCGGAGTTTTCCTCCTAGTAGAAGTTCAAAGTTACTACAAGATTAGGGAGCCAGAGGAATGTTTAAGCATTGAAATTTTTTTGATTTTCTATCAGAAGCATGACACCGACAAGATTATGGTGTCCTGGTGGAGAGAGGGTAAACATTTCACCAATCGGACCTTCAGTTGGTACCCAACGACCAACCTGAGAGAGCCTTACATCTATCTAATGGCCCTCCTCTGCCAATTGCATGGGGAGAAAGACTGCGCTAGGTTTTTGGAGGCGTGGATGCCCCTGTCTTGTACTGTAGCCATTTCTAGATTAGGTTTTAACTGGGGTGCAATCATCTCCAAACAAATGAGCACTTGCATACGACAAGCTCAGACACCGAAAGAGGAAAAAAAACCTTCCTTCTACATGGCCTCGTATCTGTTGGACGTTGTCTATGCCAAGAACGTATTTGTTGGAATGAACTTAAGATGGAATTCCTATGAGCTCCCAGTACATGTATACTTCAACATCTTATGGGAAAATAGGTACAAGAAATCATATTCTCTTATCTCTGACCAGTTTATTGCACACATTTATTCTTTGTTGTTCAAGAAAGAGTGCCCAAGGCTATCGGATGTGGCCAAAAGGGTTGTATCGAAAGTGGGTCACTAGTATCTAGATGAGCGTGAGACCTACATAAGGGTTTTCAACACCATAGGGGCACCCCATCTGTTACCTATATATATCCTCGATCGACTAGTATTAGGGGAAATTTGTTATCAGACCATTTTGCAAGGCTACAATGCCACTTTAGTGAACGACAAGAAGCGAGACTTCATACCTTATGGGTTTCATATTGGCTTCTACATGGTCAAAGACACCGCGCAGGACAAGCAAGAAGGGTTAAGTCAATTGGAATTCCGATTCCAGACTGGTCGTTTTTGCAAGCATGATCCCAAGGGTCTGGTCTTGAAACATGCATCACAGGTATCATCCCTTTGGCCTTATGGCCATGACCGGTTTGAGGATGAAATTTTCACTGAAAATGCTCAAGAATGGGATGAGGTGGTGGAAAGGATGGTTGATCCTAAAGAAACCAGATTCAAGGCCATGAGTTGGGAGGAGCAAACAATAGCCTTGAAACAATCGACTCAAGAGCTTCTCAGGGACAAAGAAGAAAGGATATCATTTTAACTAGTTGAAGCGATGGAAGCCCCTGAAGAATCCATACAAACAACAAAGATTTCCCAGGTAACCTTGGGACAGAATAGGAATTTCCCCGAGATTTAGAATGCGCAGGAGAGAGGGATGCTTATGTATCAACACACCTTGTATATGATGGGTCTGATGCGAGATATCTCAGACCCCTTCAGGTTGCCAAGGCTTCCGACTGATAGCTGAGAAGAAAGCCCGACGGAGCCAAGTGGCCCCGATTTCATAAACCTTGATAACACCAATGGGTCAGATGACCTTGAATCCACAACACCATTGGCCAATTCACTGGTAGGTGCGATGACTAAACTAGAGATAGGCTAAGTATCAGTAGAAACAAGTGTGCCTAACCCTCTGACCAAGTTCATCAATGTATACAGTGATGATGAGAGTCTGGAAGCATCTCAAAGGACCCCTGTGCATGCCCAAGAAGAAAAGGGACCTGAGAAGGCTTCTTCTGATGAGCCCAAGGTCCAAACCTAGTAGGTCCCTAAAAAGGAAACATAATCTGAAAGTGGCCTCGAAACGAAGGGACCTGATGCATCGAAAACTAGAGCAGATAATCCAAAGGACGAGCCCAACTCGGATGAGCCAAAGGAAGGATCCTCACAAAAGGAAATCAACGATTCAACGACCAACGAGAAAGTAAAAATTCTGTGCTTGACATCTCTATTCTGCTCAATACTCAAGTCCCTGACAAGCGACAGGCAGAGGCCGAGTCCTCGGAACACAACGAGGGAGTTTAGGAACCCGAACTTGAACAAGTATACACCACCGACTACCTGGGAAACACACTCACATGGGGTGATCAACAGATACCCGAGTCAGTAGAAGAGGTAGTAGATATCTATGTGATCTCTTACGATTGAAAAAGATAGACCATCTTCAAAAGAACCACGAAGAAGAGGAGGATCATGTTGGACCGCTTCATCCTCATCACTATAGAGGAGAATTTGATAAACACCGTTGATGCCTGAACGTCGGAGCTTCTCAGTGTGGGGATGGTGCTCTTGGATGACACCCTGGACAGGGCTAAATGAGATGGAAAAGAGTTTCCCGCCACCTGGATGGAACTAGAACATTTACGACACCTGGATGAGTACTACCAGGGAGCCACCTAGACCGAAGTATATATGAGAAGTGAGTTTGAAGAAGCTTACAAACAATTCACAAAAGAGAAACTCCTTTTTACAACAAAGATAGTTGAGTTCTAGGAGGACACTCTCATGGTGCTCGCAACATGCAAGCACATAGAGCGATGGTATGAAAGGGCGGAACAAGCAGTAGAAAGACTCGAGTACATTGATGCAGTCTAGCGGGGCCGAGACAAATAGGAACATGGCATCCAGATGTTAGGAAAAAGTAGTCTTAATCACATGAAGCGATCAGCCGAGTATTGGGCTAAGATGTCTCAAGACCCACGCCGTGAAATTCAAAATAAATGGGTTAGATGCGAGAAACATTGGGGAAAAATCAGCAAAGCAATGAAGGATATCGAACTCCCCGATTTCGGCACCCCTGACAATTTTGTCGACTTGTGGGACATAGTCAAGTCGCATTCCAAGAAAAATTCATTGTGGGCCGAAGAGATTGTGAAGATGACCGACGCGGTACCAAGGAAAGTGAAACGATTTATGGACCACCCGATTAGAGCTCGAACTGTAATACATCAGTTAAACTCCAGTCGGGCGAAGTACCAGACACATGTGATGGACATCAGAGGGATACATGTGGCTCTGATGGAGCAGAATAGGTTCCCATGGGCTCAAACCTACAATAGACTGTTTATCATTTGGTCCGAGTATGAGAAAAGTTATCCTTTCATAGAACTATCTTGAGATGAGTGTTAAAGAAACCGTTAGAAGATGACACCACATGGTGTATTTTTCTTTTCTTAAACTGCACTTATCCGTTGTTTTCAGTTGAACTTTAGATTATAAATAAATACATCAACCAATTAGTTAAGGGTCGATGGTTGTTTCAAGAACTCTTTTTTTATGTTTGTTAAGAATTATTTTGAAGCTGTTTTGAATTGAGAAGTCCTTCTGGACCAAAGACAAGTTATTTTCATCAACTGCATGTGTGATTGGACGTGGAGAAGAACTATTTCCTATCATGTTTCATGAATGATGATGTAATGAGTAAGCACAATTAATTATGTTGTCAAGTTATCTAGTGCAATATTTTGTTGTTCTTCGCTTTAATGATGAAGATGAATCGTTGTGTTATTATGTGATGAAAGGTTCTGGTAGATGAATTATTTTGCTTGTCATTATCTCATTGCATATGTGTTTTCTTTCTGGTAGTTATCATCTTAGACAGTAATTGGATTCTCACATGGTTAATGTATTAGTACTAGGCCCGTGGTATAAAATTGTTGTCTGCATGCTTGAGTAGTGGATTATCTCAAGTTCAACCTCTTCCCCTTAGTTAAGCTTAATTACATTTTTGTTTCCAAGTTGGTTTATATCAGCTTACATCTCATATCGGTCCCACCCAAGAGAAAATATACAAAAGAGAATAGTCCAAACTGAAGGAAGAGCCTTCACAAGAAAACGTAAAGCCCATCGATAATTTGGTCGGATCACAAGATCTGGAGAACCATTGCATTATTAAATGCCACAGAGTCTAATTGGGCCTTAGTGGCGGGTTTTTTTCCTATTGTTGAATCAAGGTATTTAAGACCCATCAACAAAATTGGCGCTAGAAGGAGGCCTGAGAATGAATGGTTGGATATATATTCTATAGAGTATTTCAAACAACCTATAAATTCAAAACAACCCACATGTATGGCTAGTCATTCCCAAGACAACCCACACATGCTGAGTACTCCTGGAATGAGTAACTCATCCCAGCCCGAGGAAGAAAATTTTCACCCTGAAATACCTTATGCTCTTCCTCACGAGGAAGTAAATCAATTCATAAGTATCACAAGAGCCTACGCCCGATAGATCAGTGCGTTGTCCTTAGCTCCCATGCTCCCTTAAAGAAAAGAAAAAAGTACACCAGTGGTTAGTACTCCCAACGAGGTTTTCGTACACTCGGTAGGAGACTTAATAGATTTCATGATTACCAAAATCCAAGAACCTCTTGATTTGATACCTGAAACGCTAACCGACGACGTCTCTGAACCAGACAATTTCTAGGAAGAAGAGGATTTTAACTCATAGTCTGAAGATATGGAAGGCAACAATGACCATAATGATGAAATGGGGAACTTGCCTCTGAAAAATCAACCTTGGTTAGACAGAGATTCTTTGGCCCTCCCAGGACCAGTTCATAACCTTCCCCGTCATCCAGAGAAGTTGCTACCAAAGTTCGATCCCAAAACCTCTAGATTGCCTGAAGATCATATCAAGAAATTTATACTAGCGATCAGACTTATGAACGTCCAACATGAAGACGTAGTATGCAAACTTTTCCCCTATGCATTTGAAAATTCGACTTCCATGTGGTATTTCAACCTACCGATAGGATCTATAACTAGCTGGACGAAGTTCCATAAATATTTTCTAGACAAATTTGTCGAAGAAACTACTACAGGAGCTATGATGGGCGAGTTGTTCACCGCCAGCATGAGTTATAAAGAAAGGGTCAAATACTTCAACCAAATATTCACGACTATATTGAACAAGTTCCATCCCGAAGCTAAGACAACTCAGGAATTGCAAATTGAAGTTTATGCTAATGCTCTCCCAGCTTCCATTTCCTTGTTCATAAAAAGTGCTGCTAAACGAACCCTAGTTGAGAATTTTGAAGAAGCCAAAATGATAGAATTCCAGATGAAAGGGTGTAAAGAAGGCCAGGTTTCATTAGTTAAGAAAGAAGCTCAACCCCCCCCCCCCCCNCCCCATGAGAGGACTCCTTTTGACTAGTCCGTCGGGGAAACAAGAAGAATAGACTCCCGACAAAGGTAATGGAGAAATAGAAGATCTGCAACGCATGGTTAAGAAACTATCAAACAAGATCATAGACATGAAGAGAAACACAGGGGAAGGAAACCAAGGCTAGAGGCCCTACAAGCCTTTATCTAAAAGGAACCTACCCTTCAAGGCAATTGAACCTCCCCCAACCAACTTAAATATCGATCTAAGGAATGTGGCATCTGATTCTTTCTATACATATCATCAAGAAAACCACTCTGAAAGAGACTGCCCTCAATGGGTGCACGCCATGAATTTGATGGCCAATCGGTTTCTAGACAAAGTCTCCATGACCGAACGATCGAGCAGTTCAGTTATAAATATTGTTGACCAGGAAGAGGTTGAACCACCACAAGATAAAGCCATGCCGATATGGGATCCTGACCTGATTATCCCTTCCGACGACCTGTTTGAGTCTCAAGAACCACCCGTCGAGGTATTTGTGGTGCAGACGTGCAGTAAAGGTCCACCTGTCTCAAAAGACATCACTTCTACCCAAACTTTGAGAGATAATACATCCCCCGATCCCCTGAAAACACCTTTTTCTCCCAGTAGGAAACCTATAAACATCCATACCCGAGAATCTCCCAAACTCGATTACAACGTAGTTGAATATTTGAAGAAGTTAAGGGCGAACATATCAGTCATGGACGTGTGCAGGATCCCTCAGCAGAAGTACTTCCTCCTACAAGCTTTGAACTTAGTAGAAGACCCTACGACTATCAATGGTTAGTAAAGAAATCTAGCTCCCACAGACCCAGTAAATAAACCAACCGTGAATACCTGTTCGGAAGATAAGAAAGGGAATCCTTTTGTCCTACCTTTTCTCTTAACGTTCGAAGTTTTCAACATGAATCTCCATAATTATTTGGTAGATTCAGGAGAATCTTCCAACGTTATGCCCTTTTCAATCTGTAGAAAATTAAATTACATTCCTCTACAGAGCGACAAACACATGATACAGTTAGACAAGACGCAGGTCAAAGTCATGGGGGAACTTAGGGATGTAATGATCAGAATAACAACACATCCTAAATTTGTGCAAGTGGTTGACATCATCGTGGTATACATCCTAGAGGCCTATGGGTTATTACTAAGTCGAGATTGGTTTGAGAAGTTAAATGGGTACTTTAGTACAGACTGGGCACACCTTTGGCTACCATTGAAGGGATACAAGAATATGATCATAATCGATAGGGAGAGATATCTAAAACATACAGTCACTGATCTAGAAACCCTGAATGAACCCTCATCTACATATTTCCCCGTGCTGGGCAATTATTCCCGTGATTCCCACTTCAGAAACTTTTCTCCTCTCTTATTCAATGTCCCCCTCTCTCAAAACTCTAAAATGGTCTTTCAAGAGAAATTGCCGATACCAATAGAAGACACCCTCTTTTGCCAAGACCCTACGTTAGAAACTACATAACAAGAGATAAGAGAGATAGAAAGTAATAAGGAAGGAGAAAAGGGCTATTTTCTTTGACAAATTTGGACCATATACATTTATGGATCTAAATCACAAGAAGGATCAGGGGCAGGGTGCATCCTCATTGATCCAAAAGGTAAACATTATTTCCTGTCATGTAGACTAGAATTTGAATGCACTAATAACACCACAGAGTATGAAGCTCTAGTATAGGGGTTAAAGAAATACATAGACTTGAACGTCAAAGAATTGAAAGTTTTCGGGGACTCTGATATTATCGTTAGACAAGTAAGGAATACTATACACTTCAATTCCCCATACCTGAATAACTATGGGCGGGAAGTGCATATGTTAATGGAGCATTTTGAAGATTTCAATATCACCGTGATCCCCATAGAAAAGAACATCCTTGTTGATTCCCTGGCCATAGCTTCTTCGAGGCTGTCACCTCTGGAAGACTATGAAGCCTCCCAGTTCACTATGGAACTACTCTACAAACCATCGGTGCCTAACAATATCTCTAATTGGAAGGTCTTTGAAGGAGATGAGCAGATCATAAACTTCTTGACTAACCAAGACAATTTCAAATATTTAGCCATCGACGATGAGGTATTCCGGGAACAAGCGATAGAAACTGATCCTCGAATAGGCCAGCTTATTGACAGATTGAAATCTCACACCATGCCGAAAGGGATATCTAATCTAGAAAATCTGTTTGACCTGAAAGAACGTTTTAGGGGGCCTAAGAATGAAAAGACCGACAACTCTTGTCCCCTGCATGAAACTATAAATATCAGAACCCCAGAGAATCCAAATAATGTGAATCTCGACAAAACCATATATAAAGAGGAAATAAAGGCTTATCTCAAACTGTTTAGAAAATATCAAGGTGTCTTTGCATGGTCCTACCGAGACTTGAAAACCTATGACACTCGAATCATTCAACACACTATACCATTAAAACATGAGGTGAAACCTTTCCAACAAAATATCTAAAAGTATCACCCATCCCTAGAACCTGTCATGTATCAGGAATTAAAGAAAATTTTAGATGCTAAGATCATTTTCTAGGTCAGACATTCCATATGGGTAGCAAATCTAGTTCATGTGGGGAAAAAGTCTGGAGAAATTCGCTTATGCATAGATTTTAGAAATCTCAACAGAGCTTCAGAAAAGAACAATTACCCAATCCTGCCAATGGAAAAACTCCTATAGATCATGTCTAGCTCAAATATTTTCTCCCTACTGGATGGTTTCTTAGGTTACAACCAAGTCCTGGTTTCAGAGGAAGATCATTTAAAAACTACCTTCTGAACCAAGTGGGGAACCTTCGCTTATAAACGCATGCCTTTTGGGTTAATCAATGTAGGAGAAATCTTCCAAAGGGCCATGGACGTATCATTTTAGGGACTAATCAACAAGTGTGTGGTAGTGTATCTAGATGACGTAACTGTGTATTCAAGGAACAGAGTTGAACACATCGAACTCTTAACTCAAATTTTCGAAAGGTGTAGGAAATATGATATATCCTTAAATACAAATAAAATCATTTTTGGCGTCGAGGAATGTAAGATGTTAGGTCATATTATATCCCAACCAGGTATTCGCATAGACCTAGAAAGGATTAGAGCCATAGATCAACTCCCATTACCCCATAACAAGAAAGCCATGCAATCCTTTTTCGGGCAAATAATTTTTGTGAGGAAATTCACTCCGGAAATAATCAAACCCTTACAAAATATGATTCACAAAGATACCAAATTTAAGTGGGATGATGAAGGAAAGGATGATTTCAACAATATTAAAACTTCCATATCCCGGACCCCTATGCTACGAAGTCCCGATTTCAATAGGGACTTCTTCCTCTATACTTTCACCTCCGACCAGTCGTTAGCCATAGTATTGACTCAGAAGGATGATGACAACAATGAAGCTCCAATGTCATTCATGATCACTAATCTCCAAGGAGCCGAGCTTAAATATCCTGTTGTTGACAAACATGCCTGTGCGATTTACAAGGCAGTAAAACACTTCAGGTCTTACATCCTCAAGAACCATACCAAAGTGATTGTGCATCACCCTGCAGTCTGATCCTTGTTTACTCAACAATATATGGGGGAAAGAAGAGGGAACTAGATGGCAGTGGTCCAATAATTTTATCTAGATATAAAACCTGGCAAACTTGTTAAGGGGCAAGGGTTGTGAAAACTTGCAGCTGAAGCCTAGGACCAAGCAAATGAATATTCGGGATGGGAAAATGAAATGGAATTGTGGTGTGGTGAAGCTTCATACATTTCCCCAGGGCCTGAGTCTTGGTATAAGAATCTCTCCTACCTCCTACAGCATGGGGCCTACCCAGAAAATCTCAACCCTAGGGAAAGGAGATATCTCAGGTTAAAATCTACACAATACCGCCTCATAAATTTGGTACTCTTCCAGATTAATTATGATGGACTACTCTTAATATGTATCGAAAGTGAAGATGCAGACAAAGTACTGAAGAAAATCCATGATGGCCCTGCCGGTGGGCATTTCGTAGGAAATACCACTACTCATAAGATACTGAGAGCTGGTTACTATTGGCCCACCTTGTTCAAAGACGCCCATACCTATGCCAGAAACTGTAAAACTTGCCAGTAAGCACATGGAGGGAGAATATAGCGACAATCCCACTCCAACCAGTAATTGTCTCTAGGCCTTTTGAGCAATGGGGGTTATATATCATAGGAGAAATCACACCAAGCTCTTCAAAGCAACACAAGTACATTCTAACTACCACTGATTACTTCACAAAATGGGCAGAGGCTATCCCTTTGACTCATGTAAATGAAAAAGTAGTGATCCAATTCATAGAGCAAAAACTAATCACAAGGTTTGGTGTCCCTTCTGTCTTGGTTTTTGACAATGCATCTTATTTCTCTTCAACCCAATTGACGGAGTTTTCTTTGGACAAAGGAATCATAATTAAGTACTCTGCAAATTATTACCCATAAGGAAACGAGGTGGCAGAATCGACCAATAAGAACCTAGTAAGGATACTAAAGAAGACGGTTGCAAATAACCAAAGGAATTGGCATAATCTACTCCATAATGCTTTATGGGCTGATAGGGTCACACCCAAAGAATCCATAGGAAATTCCCTGTACTTCCTAGTTTACAGACATGAAGCTATTCTCCCAAATGGGCTTTATCTTCCATCTCTTCAACTAGCCCAAGATTCAAACGGGGATCCCTCCTTGGTCATACAAAAAAGAATTGATACTCTGTTCATGCTAGAAGAAGAGAGAGAAAAGGCTAAGTCGAAATTCATAGCTCACCAACAGGTAGTGAAAATATGGTTTGACAAGCATAAGGCCAAAGAGAAGGACTTCGAAGTAGGGGACCTAGTCCTAAGGTGGGACAGAGAAAATGAACCAAAAGGGAAGCATTCTAAGTTTCATAATCTGTGGCTTGGACCTTTCTAGGTGGCTACGAATATTGGGGCAGACACTTATCAATTGAAGAATCTGAGGGGGGAACCTGATTCCCTCCCAGTGAATGGCCAAGCCCTAAAACAATTTTTTCAATAATTAAAAAAAAAAAAGTATGTGTTTTTATGTTTTGTTTGAGTGTTTTCATGATCGCGAAATACTTTTTGTTTTTGTTTTCTTTAGCTTTTGATTTTTTTTTTTTGTGCTTTTGAAAGGTGTGTTTAGCAAAACCACAGTTGACCTTAAGTCATGCGACATAGCGAACTCTATTACAAACTCATCGCTCACATACAACACGAGAAGCATCAAGGAGCTTGTGGTTTCTTTGAGGGGTCCTCTATCTAACCTGTGTAAACGAACAACTTCGGAGAAATGTCAGAAGTGTTTGCTCGGTGGTTTGGTAATACCTTAAGGGAAAGAAGGAAATCTAGAAAGGACTACATGAACCTAGAAGACAAAGCTAGAAAATGATTTGCCTTAACCATCTCACCTTGAAAAATAAACATACATCATCCTCTCCCACTCCCTCATGGAATCATGCTGAAATAAAATTGATATTATCAAAAGAGTGAAAAGTAGGAGAGGGTATGCAGATATCTCTGTCGTGGTTATAGATGCTCGATAGCAACGGAGAAGGTCTATGATGTCAGGGTGACTCTTTCGGGGCTATAGATGCTCGTTGGCAGTGAAGTGACACTAAAGCAAGTGAGTAGAGGTAACTAAAGGCTTCACACCAGTGAATTCTTTTCTAAACTCTTGTAAAATAGGGCATGCACTAGGGTTACAGGAAACGAAGGAGGAATAAAAGGTTAAAACCCCATGGGCAGACCCATAAGAATCAACCGAAGAAGTTCAAAATGCAAGGGTAAAAGAGGCTCGGATTCAAAACCAGTTAAGTTCTCCACCTGCTTCTGTATCAGCCGAGCCCTGAGGAAGGAACAAAGATTCTTCTTTCACCCAATAAATCGCCATTTGTTGAGCACTCGACACACTCTAAAAGTCTATGTCAAATTTCACTTTTTGGGTACGACTTGATCTCTTTTGAATGTCTAATTCGATCTTAGTATGAAAAGGTTGGCTTTTATCGTCTTCTGTTTTTAATTTTAAGTCTTTCAAAGTTGCTCAGGCAAACGAAAATCATCATGAATTAACAAAGACTAACATTTGATTAACAAACTGACAACCAAAATTTTTCCCCTGACGCGCTAAAGGAGTTCAGCATCGGGAAGGATTAGAGATGACAAATTTCACCTGAGAGGACCAAAATAGCTAAGACCTGACCTCCATCGGTGTCGTCAGACGACAGTATTAATTACGGGACAGGTGCTACGCAAGAATATCGCTGATGACTGACCCTCGTCGGTGTGGGGAAGTTTTGAAGAGAGTAAACATTGTGCGAGTAAAGGAAGGATATCGTCAATTGTCGACTGCCGAAATGTTTTCGGCATCGGGGATTTACAAATATGTAACCTGCAAAGAAACTACGCACTTGAACAGATCCCCAATACTCGTCGGCATCAACCGCCCAGGTTTTATGTTACCTCCCATGTCATGTGTCAAAATCTATCGGCATCGGAAGTTTTCTAAGAAGGATACCAATGGAAACATACGCAAGGTATCACCGATCCCCAACTTGTCCACTGAGAAATGCGACATGATGGAACATTTTAGCTCTAAGATACGCTAGATATGACGCATTTAAAAGGTTAATTAATTATAGGATCGCGCATTAGTTGCTAATTCATGTGTAAACCAAAATAACTATTTAATCCTCCTGATACAATGCATCTCCCTCCGCGCCTCCACCATCAACCAACGTAGAATTTATTTGTAGAGATTCAATGGTAGGTTGTTTTGAATTGCATCCATTACTCATATTAACTGGTTGATACGACTGGTAGGATCTCTCTTGTTATATTCTTTTGAGTCATTATGTATGAGCGCATTTTGTGCGCAAAGAAGTTTGGAGCACCTAGAGGAGAAAGAGGAGAGATTCAAAGAAAGCTTCAAAGGTCCAATGAGTATTAAAACAACAATTTTAGCAAGCACTACAGGAACAATGCCTCTAAAGAAACCCACCACCAGGAAATCCCCAAGGGCGCCAAAGCTAAAAGAACCAGAGGAGGGAGAAGGTTCCCCCCCAGCAGTCACAAGGAAATTGGAATTCTCTCCAAAGCCAGTGCCCGTCATCAAGACAACCACCAAGAAGGCCTTCGTCCAGCCCCCAACCTTTGGAGACATAGAGGCAAACATCGGGAGAAAAATAGTATTCCCTCACTGGGAAGAACTGTTTAATAAAATCAAGAAGGAGGAAACCCTCAAGTATGCCCTGCAAAATGATCCCGATACATGAAAGCTCGACGATGATGTTCTTGTGAATGTACTCAAGGCTTATTTGCTTTAATGATGAAGATGATACATTGTGTTATTATGTGATGAAAGGTTCTGGTAGATGAATTATTTTGCTTACCATTATCTCATTGCATATGTGTTTTCTTTCTGGTAGTTAGTATCTCAGACAATAATTGGATGCTCACATGGTTAATGTATTAGTACTACGCCTGTAGTATAAAAAATTTGTCTTCATTCTTGAGCAGCGGGTTATCCCAAGTTCAACCTCTTCCCCTTAGTTAAGCTTAAGTCCATTTTTGTTTCCAAGTTGGTTTATACCATCTTACATATCATATTGATCCCACCCAAGAGAAAATATACAAAATAGAATAGTCCAAACTGAAGTAAGAGCCTTCACAAGAAAACGTAAATCCCATTGATAATTTGGTCGGATTGCAAGATCTAGAAAACCATTCCACTATTAAACGTCACAGAGTCTAATTGGCCTCCGTGGTAGGTTTGGTTCCTACTTTTGATTCAAGGGATTCAAGACCCATCAACACCTCCCAAATTCCCAAAGGCCTGAAGCGCCGAAGTGACTGAAGTCCTGAAGTGTTCGAAGCGCCTAAAGTCCCGAAGTGGCCGAAGTCCTGAAGTGTCGAAACACGTGGCAACAGATCCTTCGCTTCGGTGTTTTTTTCCTTCGTAGAGTTTTTCATGTTTCAATTTCAAAACACTTGAAGCCTGAAGGCCTGGAGTAAGCCTCTGTCGTCTTATTCAAATGGAAATGCGACGCCATATCTAGAGCTCCAGAGGAAAGCGAAGGGTAAAAAGTGAGATTTGAGTTTTGATTTTTCTGGAGCTCGGAGACCCGAAGGGATCTTAGCCATTGATCCAAGAGCCACGCGTCGCCAGATCTAGAACTCTGGGTAAAAAAAAAAAAGGTAAGTGAGGTTTGAGATTTGATTTTCCTGGAGCCCGAAGACCCGAAGGAGACCTTAGTCGTCGATTTAAGAGGATATGGGGCATTCATCAATATGGACATCTGGCGCACTTGTCGGTCGTGACACTCGACACCTATTCAACAATGACACATGGCACTCAATCCAGGAAGTTGTGGGAATATCATTATCTTCTTATTAGTGACACATGTCACTCCTCTTTCATGACATATCAACATGGTGACGTCAGGACACCACATCAGATCATCCTTCGGGAGGTGTTATTGGTCAACGTCAAAAGGAGCGATCCCCCTCGGGGCACAGTTTGGTGGATTCTAAAGTTGGCAGGTGGTTAAGCTTGGAAGTTGTGCTAAATCTAGCAAGTGCACCCATATCTCATATCGGGACCAGATCTACGGCCACAGTTCATTACATTGACACAACATGCTCAGGCGATAATTTTCTTGAGCGGCCCCGCAATTCAAACTGTGGTTTGGAAAAAGTAATACGTGGTGAAAGGTGATGGATTTCGGGCTCAAAAGTGGTGTGAACCCAAACCACATTTGAGCGCCCCCACAACCATGTTTTTATATAGCATCCTATCTGAGAGAATCATGTGGTCACGCCCCTTGGAATTAAGCCACGTTTCAATCCTGAGAAAAGGCAGTTAATGAAAGTGGACTTGGTGGTTGAAACCTCGGCTCATTCCATAAATGGAAGGCATGGAAGGCCTGGCCGTGGGGACTGAACCGTCAGCTCGTGGTGCCCTGCAGACATATTTCCCTGCAAAAACCATGTTGATATGAGCTTGTGTTTGACAGAGGGATACATGCATAGTATGACAGAAGACTGCTCAGACACAATGATTTGAATGTAGTGATTAGATCACACTCCTAATAGTTGGGGAGTGTTCTGAATATAAATAAGTAGTTTTGATTTTTTTTTTTTTTAAGGTTGTCAACTGGTTGAGAAGAGCTCCCTATTTTGTAATGTTTTGATGCTAGAACTGTTCTCTGGTTATGCATAAGATTTGAGACTTTCAGATTAATAGAAGTCATCCTATTTTCATCTCTTTGTAAAAAACTGTGCTAAAACACTCGAGCATGGAGGACCCAGTCGAGGGTTTTTATTCTGTTGGAATGTAGGTTTGATTATAGCAGTATCGTGACCAATTTTAGTCAGCTTCCTTGTGATATTTTTCCCTCTTACACTGAATGGATCGGGCATGGAGAATCCAATCGAGTTGTTGTAGCTGCATGGTGATGTAGGTTTGATCATTGTGTTGTTGTGACTATGTTGTTTGGACATATTTCAGTGTCTGAAACTTGAGCTTAAGAGTGATCTTGAGTCTGAGTTTTTCCTCTCCAAGCTACTTGAAGGCCTGATGCCCATAGCAGTCTTGTCTACCTTTCTCACTAAGTCTTTCCTCTGCTCACACTTAAACTCAATTCATCGACTGAAGTTGTTTGTGGCCCTCACTTCCCTGTACATTTCTTGTCCAGTTATGTGTTGAACATCATTCATATAATGAGTTTTTTCCATTGACCTCCACTCATATAAACCAAACATCCACCAAAAACTATGATGGGTACTGGGCTTATCCTCCCGCAATCTGAGGGTGACTCTCAGTGCTAACATGGATGAGAGATGTTGATGATCCATGTACTTTGTGTAATAATTTATGTTCTTCTTCATCATTTACACATCGTAGCACTAAACCATCGACATATATCCTAAACAAGGAGTCCCCTAAAATGATATACTTAGAAGCTTCAAGGCATAGTATCCTTCTTTTATGAGTATATAAGTCATCTGGTCACCTTTGATACTGCAAAAAATACACCATATTTTTATACCAAGGATGCTCATATATAGAGATATTTTGATTTTCAATATAAAATAGCTCTGAAAGAGGATTATCTTAATCGTCAAGTTCTTCACTTGGCTCAACATGCTGAGCTAAGTGAAGGGATAAGTCTTGTCCCTTTATTGTCTTTGAATTCATGATTTCCAAATCATGCTCTTGAATTTTTTTAAGCCAATGTGCATTTTTTCCTGAAAGATAAGTTTGTGAAATTAGAAACTTGACAGCAGACAAAGGGACTTTTACCTGCATATGTTTTCCCAAAATAAAATGGTGAAATTTTTCTATAGCTTTGACAAGAGAGAAAGCATGTTCCTCAATGTAAGAATATTTGACCTCATCATCTGATAGACTTTGACTCATGTAAGATACAATTTTTTCAATGTTCTGGTCATCACATTGTAAGAGGATAACAAAAATTGCTTCCTCAGTGGCATTGGTATATACTATAAAATATTTCTCAAAATTCGGTTTCTCCAAAATCGGCGCATAACTGATTGCCTTATTAATCGTATGAAAAGAATTCTCAACATCATTTGTCCAATAAAAAAATTTATCTTGCTTCAAAAGATTATGTATGGGTTTAACCATGATAGCAAAATCGGGAACAAATCTAAGAACAAAATTAATAATTCCCATGAAAGCTTGAACTTCTTTCTTGGAGGTGGGGGCAGGGAGGTTTAGAATGGAAATAATCCTCTCAGGATATATACTTATATCTCAATTGGAAACAATGTGACTAAGAAACTTACCCTTCGTGACACCGAAAATAGACTTGAAAGGATTCAAATAAATGCCAAATTTTCTGCAGTGCATGAGAACTTTTCTAAGATTACCAAAATGATCCAACCGATTTTTAGAATAAACAGTCAAATTATCAAGATAAACTTGGATAATCTTACTGATTAGATCGTCAAAATATATCTGCATATCTCTTTGAAAGGTGGCACCCGCATTATATAAGCCAAAAGGTATGTGTTCGTAAGAAAATGTGCCCCAACGTGTGGTAAATGTGGCTTTATACCTATCAGTCCTTTTTACCTTTATTTGATTATACCCAAAGAAACCGTGAAGTAAGGACATCATTTGATACCTTGCAACCTATTGTAGAATCATTTCCATATTGGGAAACATAAAATGGTCTTTGACACTTTCCCTATTAAATGCACGGAAATCAACACATAATATGATCTGGCTGGTAGTTTTCCGAAGAGGGACCAGATTTGAAACCTAGTCAGAATACTTAACTGGAAATATTATATTAGATTTCAACAATTTTTCCAATTCTTTTATAATAGTGGCTTCTAGTGTAGGGTTAATAGGTATTTTTCTTTTCCTAAATGGTTTCACCCCTTCCTTGATAGGAATGACATGTTGTATGAGAGCAGTATCAAAACAACGAAGATCCTCATATGACCAGAAAAAAAACATCTTGAAATTCACAGAGTAATTCTATGAATTTCATTTTTTCTTCATCAGAACATTGGGCACCTACTTTAACGATCTTTGGAGATTAGGATGTCCCAATATTCAAGGAAATGGTATCACTAATTTTCCTTTTTAACTCCTCTTCCTTATGTGTTTCCTTGTTTCCTAAATCACTTGATGAAAATGAACATTCGAGAGGAGACAAGCCATTAGGAAATTTGTCATCTTCAACTGAGATGATTTCTTTGGGATTAAACACATTTTGTATGAAAGTGCAAATGCCTTCATCACTCGGGAAAACCTACCATGATTCTACGTCATCAGGGATGTGAGGGCGATATAGAGATTGGAACGTACAATCAAGTCTTTGAGGTAAAAGTTGTTGGGTAGGAGATGCTGCAAAAACAACTAACCTATAAGTCATTGAATTAAGTTCCCTCTTAACATGAGTGATGATGAATGATACAAAATTTGAGATCAACATCCAAACAACTTGAGTATAACGCTTACGTAACTTATTGCTTGCTACATAAATTTTTCGTACAAGATTCACAATAAGTTTAGAATCACCAAAAACTATAAGGTGACCACAAACAAGGTTGTATGCATTTTCGATGCCTAACAATAAGGAGTCAAACATGGTGACATTGTTTATGCAAGAAAATTCCAACCTGTAAGAGAAATAGTGGATTTTAACTACAGGAGAATATAGAATTATGTCGGCTCCATTTCCTTCATTTGAACATGAGACGTTGAAATGCATGTTCCACATTCCATCACCAAAATCAACTGGTTCAAGTATAGTGTCACCTTCATCAACCAATATAGAGTACACTCCCAAATCCTCTTCGAGATAATTTACATAAGGTTGGAGAACGCTCTCTATATACGGTGAAATTCTTCCTTCCATAAGGACTATAATGTTCTTTCCATTCCAAGAGATGGAAAAATGTGTACCATCAAGTGAAAGGTGTCCACCAATTAAGGCTTTCCAATCTATTCCTAAAATAATTGAATAGTTACTCACCGACATATCAATTACTTGGATGTTGATGGTTGTTCTTATCTCAGGATGCACACACAAAACTACGGTTACATCCTTGATTTCACCTATAGTTCATTGCTGTAAATTGTTATAAGAGAGCATGCTTCTAGAATTTTCGTTAGTGAAAGATAATCCAAGCTCTTCCATGATAATTTTAGACATCATGCTTGGACCATAACCGCCATCAATTAAGAAATAATGAGCTATTTTATCCATGATTTTTTTTGAAATATAGAAAAGGGTTTTTTTTACGGGGTTCATAAAATTATTTACACCTATTTTATTTACAGTTGAGTCCTCTTCCTTTGACTCTTCAAATAGATTATCTATCATAGAAACCTTTCCTTCCATGAAGTCCTTGAGATGCTTCTGTTGTTCTGGGATGAAAACCATGTCCCAAAGAGTAGCATCATCTTTGATATTAGCCAATTGATTTAGGATATTGTACTTAGATGAGGGAATAGAAGAAGACACTCCTTGATTATCTGAAGTTCTAACAACTTGTGTATCAACACTTTGAGAAGATGAGCTTGGGGAAGAAGAAGTACGGGGAATATCAAAATTGCCCTTGGCAGTGTAAGATTTATTCCTTGTATTTATTACCATAACATCCTCTGGTTCAGCCCAATCTAAAACAACGATCGTAGTGTCAAGACTTTTTCCAAAGATATTATTTGTAGCATTCTTTTTAACCTCGCAGGTATTTTCATCATGATTTTCTTCACAAAAATTACACCAACTCTGAGTCATTATGGCCTTCGGTTGAAAAGTGTTTTCATTCGTGTTTCTAAAAGGTGTTAGGGAAGAAGAAGAATCCCTAGGGGAAGAGGAAGAATAATTTCCTTTTCATTCGTAATCTATCATCCTATTGTTCATATCTTGCATGAGTTGTAGAATGGAAGACATGTGTGTTTGCTTGACCAAGTCTCCCTTAGGAAGACACGTTGTTTCTAGTTGATCTTCATATTATAGGAAAGCCTGAAGGGAAGAACAAAGGTTATAGATATCCTTCTCTTCAAGTCTATGATGATACAAAGAAGGTAATGCATTATATTGATGCATGAAAGTAGCTTGATTTTGAGGACAAATTAGTTCAGGAATTTGATTATATAGTTTGGTGAAATGAAGGTTAAAAGATTTAATGGTTTCACTATCCTTATAAGAAATAATGTTGTATTCTCTTAACTTCTCAGCTAGACTCTTGGGATTTCCATAAGTGGATTTGAACCAATAAATCAATTCTTCCCAAGTTGAAAGGATTTTGGGAGGGAGGTCAAAGAATTTTGCTGTGACTTTCCCTTCGAGAGAATTAACAAATAAACACAGGCAAGTGTTGTTATCGTTAGCCTCTATGTTGTGACAAGAATTAGAGAATGCTACCAAGTGTCCATTTCGTAGTAACAATACCATTTCCCGAAAACCTAGGTAAATGATCCTTAAATTTTGGTAATGGGTGGGTGGTTGGTGCGAGATTCAAGGGAGAAGATACATACCATTGAATGGTTGTAGCATCTTCCTCAAACTGGAAAAGTCCATATTTCTTAATGACCTTAGTAGGGTTGGTAGTGAATTGAAGAGGAACTTGATGATTGTAGATACTACCAATCATTGATGAAGCATAAGGTTGCGAGGAGGAGGGACCTCCGGTGCCACTACCACTACCCACAGATGTCATGTGGAAAGTGATAGGTATAGGTGATAAAGATGAACTAGAAGAATCAGATAAGGTTCTCTTAAGAGCACTTTGTTGATTTGATAAGAAAATTTTCCTCCTTCCTATTTAAAAAATAGGGGTAGCTTTAGGGGACAACCCTCTTCTCCTTCGAGAAATGCAAGGATTAAAGGACATGGAATAAAAGATCGAAAAGGGAGGTTACTGTTTATTTTTGGGCTGCCTTTTCTTGGCTTCTTAACATTCACATATGTTTATGTCCCTTCCAATTATTTCCCAAGAGTGTTAAATCTCAGCACAAGTACTAGCAGTTTCTAAAATAGTGTTGAATAAAGTCAATGAAATGTTGGTTTGGTCATCAAGACCATTTCCAATATTGGGTTGTCTCGTAACAATTACTCTCATGGAAAAAAATAGTCAAAGAGTAATCAGACAAAACAAAAAAAAGAAATATAATCATGATTGAATCAACCAAAGAGATATGGAATATATCCCCAGTATGGTCGCCAAATAAATGTTGAGGAAAATTTATGAATAACCTTACTCGAGCATTTCCAAATCTTTCTAGGCTAAGGCAATATAGTTGGGAATGTTACTTGAGGGTTTATAGCCTTTAATTCAAAACAATCCCTTAATCCACAAGTAATATGTACTGTGAACTAAGGACAATTTTATATGTTAAATGTAATTGTTAAAAAGAAAAGAAGCGGAGATATACATAAGTGTGTAAAGGAACATAGACGAGAATAAAAGTAAAATATGAATAATATCATAAGATACACATGTGACACTGAAATCAGAAAATTGATTTTTTTATATTAATTTCATTCTGAGATACAAAGAAAAATTCTCTTTACAAACCCCTACAATGGTGTGACCAAAGTCACATTTAGAAGCCTCCGATGGACACCATACAAAAAGACTCTAATTGAGCTTTTATTCTTCTTCAAACAAGTTATGGTAGTTCAACTACCTTTCTTTTGTTAATATTTAGTTAGCTTAACCAGTAGTTTGAGATAAATAGATAATAATAAAATAAATATGGGTCTATTAAATAATAACTAAATAGGTGGGACCTCTAATCTCTTTGTCAAATTTTAACAAAATATGATGACTCCTTGTTACTCCCTTTTTATTGACTTCAATAATCAACATAATGTGAAATATAATAACCCAAGATATGCTCCAACATTTTCCTTGTAACTCCCATTCACATAAATAGTCAAATATTTTATTATTAAGAAAAATAAAACATGATTGTTGACCAAAAATAGGATAATATCCACGTTGTCCAAAACATTATGTCTAAATATATGCTTGTCATCCAAAAAAAACAATATGTTTCCAAACCAACAAAAACATCAAAATCCATATTTTCTATGAGAGGCGGTTTGCCTCTTTTCACTAACTACTGGCCTCTTTTGATCTTTCTGTTGGAGCCTTAGTCTGATTGGAACCTAGAGGATGAATTTCGTTGATGACATGGGAGAAATTTTATTTGATGTGAAGATGGAAGGACATAGATTTAGAGGAATTTTCGGAAGAGCTAGGGGAATTGGACACTTTTTTCCTTTATCAATCTCTGGTTCGGGAATGGTGGCTTTGATCCTTTTTCTTTCATGTGAGGACTAGGCAGGTGAAACAATGCGATCAACTTGGTCATTTGGATTGAATGGAGGTGGAGGAGGAGGAAACATAAATGATATCTTAGGCCAACCATTATGATTTGTTGCAGGCTGATGGACGATCTCTTTCCAACCATCATTGGCAGGTGGTTCTGGTTGCATAGAAATGTGAGGGGGAACACGAATACTAGAGAAGTTTTGATGTGGCTGGAAAGAAGGCCTCTCAGGTCGGGGTTGGAGAATCCATTAGCCAACTAGGTTGAAGAACCCATCTTGAAAAAGTTGATTTAGTTCTTGCAGATCAACATCAAAATGTATCAAGAATCATGGCCTTCTATGTTAATGTTTAATCCATTATTATAGATGTTTTCATTTCATTAGATAACAATAGAATAATCCAAGATCAATGAGAAATACGCAATCACAAGAGACACAAAATTTATCCTGGGAAACCCTCTAGGGGAAGAAAACCCAACAAAACTTCCTTAATATAGATAGCCAATAAAATTCCAAGAGATCTCTTACGCTAATACAAAAATTCCTCTCCCAGATATGCGCCTCTCTCTCTCTCCTTCTTCTCTAGCAGCAGATCTTAACTTGTCTCTTAAAATGAGTAAGTGAGTTGTGTCTAAGTGAGGTGCTAGCCTCCTTTATTTATACAAGTCTGGCACGTGTGAAGTGTCTCTTCACTGGTAGGGCCGACTTCTCAAACTGGGTGGGTAAACCCACCTTTATTATATTTTTGGGTCTCTTTAATATCTATTGGGGCCGACTTCTTATTATGCCTATTACAATTGTCTTTTGACCAATCCGAAAAAGGGCATTTGGTCCTATTACAATGACCGACATGATCAATCCACAATGGGGATTGATCCTATGAATAATATATCAATAATAATAAGAATACACTTTGCAGTTACATTATTTCAACATTCTATGGATTCTTTGACAATTGTTTCCTCTACCTATGTTTGCACCTTTGCCATTGCTGCCCCTACTAAAAAAACTCATCCTGAAGCAATATTTCAATAAGAATACAATATTTTTTAACAATCCATTCACTAATACTCTACCTAAATAAAATCGAGATGTTGGATCTATTATTCACAGTAAAAGCATATTCAATCCATCCATTGATACAATCCACCAAACATTGAATTTAATAATTAATTGCAAATGAACAGGGAATTACAAGGTTATTGAGAGACGGGGGGCTTTGTAATGAATGAAAAATGATATCATGATGGGAAAGAACAAATGGCATTGTTCAAGAAAAATGGAGAGCCTTTCCTTTATAAAATAATGCCTTCATATTGAAATCTTCACTCAAATCATCATCCAAATCCTTTGAATGAATTTATAATAACAAAAAAAGGAAGTGAATTAAATGTTATTGGGAGAATGATGGGAATATAATGAGCAAAAAATGATATCATGGTCGGGAGTAAGATGGTTACTATTCCATTAAATAAAATATCATTCATTAATTATATAGTTCATAATAATATTCTCTTCTGGAAATATTTTACCACTATTCGCCAAGCCGATTTAGAAAGCAAGAATTCTCTTAACCAAATATCATTTGAGCCACAACCATTTATTTTATAACACTTCATCATACAACATCCATGAACTACAACCTTTAAACTTTTTAATATCAAATTCGAGGAAAATTCTAGAACTATCAACTTTTGTAGTCTTCCTTTTATTTCTTCTCCAAACCATAGATATTCTTTTAAAATGGTAAAGCGATCTGTAGGAGACCAATATTAAAGTATTTTGGATTTACAATAATCATAACTAAAATATCTTAAATCGGCATGAAAGAGTGAAAGGAATCACAATGACCTTTCGATGGTGTATCAAAAATTTTGCTAAAACCTTAAATCATTAGTGGCGAAATCAAAGTGGCTTGAAAACCCGAGTGTGAGTTTAATAATCAACAAATCATATTAAATTCATAATTCAACTGAATTTGTGGTGGACAAATAACACAATGAGCCCACGATTTTGAGTTTTTGAATCAACGTTATGACTATTGGGGCAAGAAACAAGACTTCAATTTATTTACATGTTCGAACTCAATGGGAAACAAGGCCTGAAATGAAACAGAGTAGGTGTGAGATTTGTAGTGCACCCATAAGAACGACGATAATAATTCCTTCCCAAAAAATTTCTTGGAAAACTTCCAAGGTGACAACATTTACCACATACAAATTTTCCAAGGTCTGGGTCTAGCTAGGGTAATATAAGAAACCTCCATTTCCCTTTTCTTTTACAGAAACATAGAACACTTTAGAAATCAGTCATCGAATCTGAGCAAACACAAACTTAATTGCGATAAAATATTTTCCAATTGTATAGTTGCCAAGGTTTGTTCCAAACGTAATGAATCCATATAATCCAACAAGAGTAGAACGTCGAGAAATAACTCGGGTTCATATCAATCTTATGCTAATAGGAAAGAAAATATATCGCATTTTGCACAGCCAGAATGCAAACAATACACCATAGACTTTGTATCAATAGTATAAATACAACATTTTCTCCAAGCACAACATAATTCATACCCTAACCCAAACACAGAGTCGAGCTATAGTTCTAGTTTGAGTTGCTCAAATTCCCAAAAGGAAGAAAAAGGAAAACCCCAAATCGAAATGCTATAAACTTTGCATAACAAATACATTTTGTATGCAAAGTCCTAGAGCCAACAAAGCAATTTTAACTCTAGCAGAGTTTCAATTTAATGAATGAAGAGATAAAAGTTTTGTACCTATAAAAGTAAATCTAAGGAAACCACGAGACACAACTCCTTCAAGGCTGATGGTGGAGTTTCTATTTACCAAAGTGCCCACAACAAATACCAAAAACATAGTGAAGGTGGATTCTCCGAGATAGGGTAAGAACGACGTGCAATAAATGCACGTCACTTCCCATCTCCCATTATTAAATGTCACCAACCATAGCATAATGAATCACGATAGCTTCCATCAACCCTTTATACATATATCCATTGAAAAGTGACTATACGAACTTCTAATATAAAAAATCAGGTCCAAAACCAACACAAGGATCCACAACATATACAATCTGCCAAAGAAATTCCATACCATATGATGACCCATTAGCCAAACATAAGTTTGTGTATAATTCACACTTAGTGTTATAGTATAGATGTAGCAAGGGAAAGAATGTCTAACGACATAACTTTTCTTTTCAAATCAAATTATAAACCAATCATCCATAAATTGCAATTAGAACTAGAGTTTTTCTTTTGTTCTCAATTGTGTAATTATTCTTGTAATGCAATAATAAGCGAAGCTTTGAAATCTTAACAAGAGGAGTCATTTCCTTTTATTATTGCTCGATATGGGTTCCACCTATTTAGTATTAATAACATGTATGTATAAATGCATTGAAACTTATTTGCAGGAAGGGATCTCATGTTACATTTTTTTTAGGTGTCAACAGTGGGTATCATTTTAATATTTGAGGCATTCTAGCATGTGTATCAAAGGTTTTTTTTTATTATGAGACATTTTCTTTGGAAAATGTTGCTTTTACCTTGTTTAAATGTTGGTGGTTGAATTGGGGCATTCAATTAGATGGTCACCCTTAGGATGGGGTGTTTCTGGGAGCTTCCTTTGATGAGTCATCGTGCCACTCCCGACCATACTTACCACTTTAAATCATTATTTCCCCTCATGATATCATCTCTTAGGATTTTGGGGTAGATTTACACTAGAAGGGACCATTCCTCATTTCATGGGAAGAGGGGGTTGAAGGCCCAGAGGGGAGTTAGATGGCAAAGGATAAAATCCTAATGAAAGAACCTTCCAGATGTTTCTCCCAGGGGATCCCAAGATAGCAATGAAAATATTCTCCGCAAGAAAATAAGGACCCTGTGAAAAGAATAAATAAATAATCTTAAAGGATCAGTTGAGGATAGGGGGTCTCATCATGAGCCATCCTATCACGTCCATGGGTATCTAACAGTATGATGGCCATCACACCAGGTTAATGGCTATTAGTTGCATGACTAAAAGAAAGGGGATCTCATCATGATCCAACCTTCTCATCTCTGTGAAAGTACTTGTGGGTGACACTACCATTACCTGGTCACCACGCTAGGGAAGTGGCCTCCAACTCACCCTATGTTATATTGAAATAAGATACAAAGAAATAAATATAAAAGGAAATTGATGGGCTTGGAAAAAATGCATTATGGATGAAGGTGCAACACACCCTCCATAAAGGCATCCATAAATGAGATACTATGGACCCTTGCAAATCATGAACCTTATGCCCATTGAGTATTTCCCCCATCCATTCCAATTCGTTCACATGACTTAGATAGGGTTGTTCCTGGACTTAGGGGGTTTGATCCATTGAAAATAAGTACCATGCTAACCCTCCCACAACCAAATTTGGCAAAACATCTAGTTTATTAAGCACATGTTTGTATGATGTAGTCCTGGTATACATGCTTTAATGGCTCTTTTATTGACTTGATTTACTCATCATGATGATTTGAATTGAGATCCTTGGAGGGCATTTCCATTTGTCTTGCAGGTACAAGTTGGTGGCCAATTTTGGAGGACAAATCCTAGATTGGGCTTCCATGGGGAAAGAAACCCATTGGATGGATGACATAGGCCCACATTCTAGACGATAGAGAGATGCCTTGAGAGGCCTAGGAGACAATTGGATATACATATCCCACCCTTTGCATGCCAAATGAATTTCCCAAAATGGGAAAAACATCACACCCTAGGGGCTTGACGTCACACTTGGGGGGCATGTGGTGGTTGATGATGAAAAAAAGCATGACACATGGGATTTTGAAGTGGAGAGTCTCGATATGATTTCCACATGGCCTTTGGAGGCCCTACCTTGCAACCTATCTCCAATGACTTGCTCAAATTGTCAAAACGTCCTCCTTCAAGGGATGAAGTCACCTTTATTTTAGGGTTTTCTATGTGTAAAATGGTGTTAAATTATTGTAAAGGGGAAATACAAGGGATGTTCTCCTGTTGTCTTGTGTTTTACCCTAATATTATGGACAATTGTGGACAATTTATGTTTAGGAGGATGATATAAATTGAGATCACCTCTTTTCATTTTTAGATAAGACATACCTCTCCATTGTGAGAGGCTATTGGATTGAAATTTATGCTATCCTTGATCATTCTCTCTCTCTCTCTCTCTCTCTCTCTCTCTCTCTCTCTCTGCACTTGTCTTGGTTTTTCTAGGCCATTGGTGGAAAAGTGATGCGCTAGGCTTGGAATCTCTTTCTCTTGCATGTGGATGTTCTAAATCTTGGAGATAAGGGTTTGTTCAATGCTATTTATGAATTTGGTAAGAGAAATATGCATTTATTTTATTTTTATATTTCTTTAAATTCTATAATTTGTCACTTTTCAAACCCTTGGGAGAAGTATAAGGGCATACACCCTCCCAAAGGTATATTCATTTTCTTGTTTTGGAGGAGATTATTATGCACAAGTTTCCTTGGAGAATTACAAGGTCATACATGCTCCAAGTTATTCTTGTTTTGGTTTGAAAAACCCTATGAATTACAAGGGTATACACCCCTAGGACATTTGTGTGTCAAATGTTTTATCCAAGCTTAACTTTCGTTAGGTCTATTTCTTTTTAAGGTGGTTTTTCCAAAAGAAATTTAAGGGCGTATACCCTCTTGGCATGACCCTAAGAATACTAGATATACTTGGGAACTACAAGGGCATACACCCCCAAGGATTTAGCTAATATTATTCATATATTTGACCCCATTACGCAATATTCTAAGGCACTAATCAATTTCAAGTTGCATTGGAGATACAAAACAATTGCCTCGAAAAACATGAATTTTCAACATTTGCAAGCTTTCTCTTTTGGATAATGATCTTGATGTCTTGGGGATTTTTCATCCCTTATGGAATCCATTTTCTTCCATAATTTCTCATTTATGTACTAACTTGTTTCCTACAGCCATTAGGCTCCAGAAAATCACTAACCTTAGGTTCTAATATCTCACTAACTAACCCCTAACTTCCCTCCATTTTTGAGTCACCGAGTCTCCTAAATAGGGCACACTTTTTGGGCCACCTAGCACTAACATATGACCGCTAATTTTTATGATATTTTCCTTATTTATATACAGCCATAGGTCTGAAATTTTCTGCAGAAAACTCAGACTTGCGACAACCCTAAACCATTGACCAATGCCTAGCCTAAACCTAGCTATTTGGCATCCTAACTCACCTACTAACTAGCTAGTCAATATAACACCTAAAAGTATTTTTAGTGTAACATTTATTTTCTGATTTACTAACTTGTATGCTGCTTTATTTTATGGATAGAAATCTTAAATTGCTGATCCATTACTTTACTTGGTTGGAAAAGTGTATTTTATTATGTCTCAGGCAGGTACAGGTGCACCAGAAACTATCTCTTTACTTGGTATCAATTTACTTCTCTTAAATTACCATTTCCAACCAATAATTTCTTCCATCACTTGACCTTTTAGGGGACTTCTCCTTACACTTCCCTTCATCCTTCTCATTCCCCCTAGGGTCACCGGGATTTCCTCCCTAGAGTGACCTAGTCACCCTTGAAGTGTAGGACCTACATCAAGGTGGCATTGGGTGTATTATTCTCATATATGTAGCACTTTCTATGTGGTTGGTTCAATATTTTCCCAACCTACAACTTGTGCTATAACACAACCAAAGAAAAAATCTCCGTGTGGATCCTCCTAAAAAATAAAGCACCCACATGGGATAATCTTCAGAAGTGTAGTTTTGTGGGGCATAGTCGTTTCCCTCTCTGCAAATAGGAAACAAAGGATATCCCACAAATGTTTATACACTAACCCTTCACAAAGTAAGTTTCATCCATTATCTCCTCCTATCTCTCCTTTCCTAATCTATGGCATGGAACCTCTGTGGAATATTCCCCCAAATCATGGATTTCATCCCCCTCCACCTCTCTACACAAATCTCTCCCTCTAATTGCAACATGGGGTATCTCGATTGCCAAAAACCATGTTATATTCAAAAAATTTGATCCCTCCCCCACCCACACATGATTTTCATCAATTTCCATCCTACACTCCTTCCCCAAATCACCTTCCCCAAAAACATCCCCCTCTTATCTCCCCCCATCCATTGACTCCTCTCTACCTTGGGCGTTTTTCAACGAGGAAGCTTAGGTTTACCCTTCCACAGGTTCTATTGGGGTAATTATCTACATTGATCTTAACGCAAAAATCTCTTTTTCTTCCCATCTGTGAACTGCCACCAACAATCTCAGTGAATTTCGAACGGTAAAATTTCTCCTCACCTTGGCAAAAGAAAAAGGTCCATTCCAAATAAAAATCTTTGGTGACTCCTCTCTCGTGATAAACTGCATAAATGGGAAAAAAATCCCTTCACACTTTCTCTCTTCATCCAATTTCGGAGGACATCAGAAGGTTACTTTCATCTTTCTCTCATGCAACTTTTACACATGTCTATAGGAGATGGAATCAAGAAGCAAACGACCTTTCAAAGGTTGGATTATACCTGGACTTCAGCTGCTGGAAAATCTAGAAAGGAATTCTGATGGGCTCCATAGAACTTCTTTGCAACTTTAGGCCCACTATATGACTAATGCTTCAATTTATGTTTTTTTCATGGATACAACTATATTTATTTTTGTTCATAGTCTTCAATATTTATCCAAAAAGTTTAAATTTATGCTCCCATAAAGGGAAGGATTGCATACAATTTTTGATGAAAATTTTGAAAACTCTTAGGACCAATAAGGTCAATAAGAAATTTTTGGTATGGAGCTATCTCCAAAAAACACTATGAGGCATGAAAAAGTAAAAAAGAAATGCACCAACAATATACTATTTTAATTTTGTCTTTTTGAATAAAATTACATGCTTTTTTCCACGGGAAAAAAAAAAATATAGTGGTGGAGAGAAGAAATTGTCATATTTTTCATCGGGCTTCAATTATTGCATGTAACATGATTATTACTAAGACATGAAAAATATCTAATTTATAAACTAAAAAGTGAGGAAACAAATTTAACTTCTTCAAATTCCTTGAAAATTTTATTTTATTTATTACTAATCATGTAGGTAAAAATTAAATTAAAAATATATAAATGAAAAATAATTAACAATATTATTTATTATAATAATTTATAAGTTATTTGAGCAAGGGTTCTTTTTCTTCACTAGGTTGTTGAATCTATCAAAACCTCGATTTGGCAGCAAGGATGGAAATTTGTTAATCAGTTAGGGTTGGAGGGGCCTCTTTCTCATATATGGGGCAACTTTACTCATGCTCTACAATCATCCCACATAAGAATTTCAGACAAAGATGATGGATTGCTATGGAAGCATGCCCCTCTTAGCACATATACTCCAAAGCTTGGACACACTCAACTAAGTATAGACCAATTGTAACAAGAACCAAGTTGGTGGTGGAAAGGAATTTGGAAGATGAAATTTCCAAAGAAAGCCTATATATTCATGTTGTGTGTTCTTACAACCAAAGTCCCTACATGGTGTTGAGTCTCCATTTTGACACTTCTAATACCCTCTATTACCCCCTATCCGAGCCTATTTTACCTATGTTATGAGTATAAAATTGATCGTTACCTCCATAGATACACTTAATGACCTTGTTCATGTGCATAGAGAGGTAACTTATGGTTAAGGCATGTTTTGTTTGATTTTCTTGAGTTAATTCGATTAAAATAGTTGATTTTGCATGATCCTAATCATTTGATCTTAAGCAACATTGATCTGGTACCAACAAAACCGCATCAAAATTGATTCGGTACTGCCCTGTGTTATTCCGGTACTAGCCTGTGCTATTCCGGTACCAGTGTGACTGTGTGTATTCTGGTACTAAACAGTTACCTACAGGATTTTAGCACCAACATTTCGGTACTAGATTTTCTCCTCGATTTACGGGAATATGACGATGAATCTCAAAATTTGGGGACATGGGTTTTGTCCAGAGCGGCGTTTTCATTTAGAATCATGGGCCAGAATCCAAATATTTCACACGTATGGACCTCCATCTCAGGGGGAACAATTTGTCCTAAATTATTGCCAATTTATTAGAAATTCCAGGATCATGCCCAGATTCGTGGGAAATACATTTCCTTGATTAGATAAGTGGTTGTACTCGACCTCCATTGACAAAAAATGGTTTTGATGTGTATGGATTTTCTAGATCCAAATTTGTAATGTAAAAATCATATAAATTGAGTGATGGATCTAAGCCAAAAGAGAGGAATTAGTATGCTGAAAATTGGATTTTTGAACCAACTCTTTTTGTAAATTCATTTGTTGAAGATCAATGGAAGTTTGAATTCAAGGATATTTTGAGTCTCTTAGAATTTAGAATTTTCTGATCTAAAATCTTCCATGTTGGCATCGGCAAGGGCCACCGATCCAGCTTGGTAAGCTCATTGTAAATTATTAGTGTAGATTTATATTTTCTGTACTTGTTTTGATTTCATTTCCGATTTCACTATTAGAATTGATTGCAAAGTGTGGCAGCACATGAACAATTGGGAATCCATCATTCTATCAAGGATCATTTAAGCCTCGTGTTGAATTATTTTTTACTCTCATGTGCATCTTCCTCCTACATTTCTACACTCAACCCTAAATGAATCATCCTTGCTATCCTTCAAAGAAGATATTTTCACATTTAGTTCTATATGATAATGGGTGCACTTGTTTTATTACCTCATCATTTTGAAGAAGTGATTGCTAATTGAAATATCCATTGAAAAGTGGTAACACCATTATGTCAAATACTAACCTAGTTGATTCAAACAAGTTTTTATCCAAGTTTGTCTTTACAAGTTTTTCTTGGGGGGTATTGATGAAAACCTCATGTGTATTGAAATATCTCTCGGATGATGTTCTTAAGAACCTTCAAGTATCCACTTTAGAGTTCTATCTTTAAAATAAATAGGTTTGCATGAGAAGTGGGACCCTCAGTATATGTAATTCACCTTACCTAAACAAGAAGAGCTTCATCTCTAAAAACTTGGATAAGAAACGAGTTAATCATCTTGGGATGTATTCTCTTATGTCTTTCTCTCTTCAAATGAGATCTAAAACTATTCTATATCACTTTTACTTTAAAAGGTAATCTATCCAGGGAGGCCTATTAGTCAAAGTCATTTTGAAAATTCTTGGCCACTTTCCTATAATCATATTAGAGTCACAGTCAACCCTTTCTCCTAACTTTGATAGAAAACAAATTGGATAAGACTTAACTTCATGGATTTCTTGATCGAGTGAAGAGTATCATCAATTGTGAAATTTTTAAGATCATTGTTGCATGAGAACGTGCAATGACTTAAGCATGGGGGAATGATGAGTCTCCATTTTGACACTTCTAATACCCTCTATTACCCCCTATCCGAGCCAATTTTACCTATGTTATGAGTATAAACTTGATCGTTACCTCCATAGATACACTTAATGACCTTGTTCATGTGCATAGAGAGGTAACTTATGGTTAAGGCATGTTTTGTTTGATTTTCTTGAGTAAATTTGATTAACATAGTTGATTTTGCATGATCCTAATCATTTGATCTTAAGAAGCATTGATATGGTACCAATAAAACCACATAAAATTTATTTGGTACTTACCTGTGCTATTTCGGTACTAGCCTATGCTATTCTGGTACCAATGTGACTGTCTGTATTCGGGTACTAAATAGTTACCTACAGGATTTTGACACCAACATTCCGGTACTGAATTTTCTCCTCAATTTACAGGAATATGAAGATGAATCTCAAAATTTGGGGACATGGGTTTTGTTCGAAGCGGTGTTTTCATTTGGAAACATGTGTCAGAATCAAAATATCTCACACGTATGGACCTCCAACTTAGGGGGAACGATTCATCCTAAATTATTGCCAATTTTCCAGAAATTCCAGGATCATGCCCAGATTCGTGGGAAATACATTTCCTTGATTAGATAAGTGGTTGTAATCGACCTCCATTGATGAAAAATGGTTTTTATTTGTATGGATTGTCTAAATACAAATTTGTAATGTAAAAATCATATAAATTGAGTGATGGCTCTAAGCCAAAAAAGAGGAATTAGTATGCTGAAAATTGGATTTCTGAACCAACTCTTTTTGTAAATTTATTTGTTGAAGATCAATGGAAGTTTGAATTCAAGGATATTGTGCGTCTCTTAGAATTTATCATTTTATGATCTAAAAGCTTCCATGTTGGCATCATCAAGGGCCACCGATCCAGCTTGGTAAGCTCATTGTAAATTATTAGTGTAGATTTCTATTTTCTGTACTTGTTGTTTTGATTTCATTTCTGATTTCACTATTAGAATTGATTGCAAAGTGTGGCAGCACAGGAACAATTGGGAGTCCATAATTCTATCAAGGATCATTTGAGTCTTGTGTTGAATTGTTTTTTACTCTCATGTGCATCTTCCTCCTACATTTCTACACTCAAACCTAAATGAATCATCCTTGCTATCCTTTAAAGAATATATTTTTCACATTTAGTTCTATATGATAATGGGTGCACTTGTTTTATTACCTCATTATTTTGAAGAAGTGATTGTTAATTGAAATATCCATTGAAAAGTGGTAACACCATTATGTCAAATACTAACCTAGTTGATTCAAACAAGTTTTTATCCAAGTTTTTCTTGGGGGGTATTGATGAAAACCTCATGTGGTGGACCGCCCTTGCAAAACCGCAATGAACTTTCATGAGAACCCTAATAGGATTAACTAGAGGGACCTCTTAGTCATTATCTGAGATGTTCCATTATACATTGAATAGATGAGATTTAAGTTGAATGTGGATGATGTCACCCTTGAGATAATTGCAAACAATTAATTATGTGCCTAATAACTCTAAAACACTCTCGTACCACCTGCCTTCCTTATATTCTAAAACTGTCTATGAACAATATACATCATTCTAAATATTTTTAGTAATATAATAAAAAGGAAGTATCATGAAGTACAAGTAAACCCACCAAGGTACTGAACAAGCCTGCTAGCAGCAGGGCCATGCTTGTATGGTACTAAGGTAAACCCGTCGGGGTAATGAACAGGCCTACTGGCAACGGGGCTATGTCAGGTAAAGGGAGCTGAAAAAAATAAAGCGACACACTTAAAACTGAACAAAAACCCTTGGGTCTCATTTTGAAGCATTATCAAATCAAGGCTAGGAGATGACCTTTATATCTCTCAGATGATGTTCTTAAGAACCTTCAAGTATCCACTTTAGAGTTCTATCTTTAAAATAAGTAGGTTTGCATGAGAAGTGGGACCCTCAGTATATGTAATTCACCTTACCTAAACAAGAAGAGCTTCATCTCTAAAAACTTGGATAAGAAACGAGTTAATCATCTTGGGATGTATTCTCTTATGTGTTCCTCTCTTCAAATGAGATCTAAAACTATTCTATATCACTTTTACTTTAAAAGGTAATCTATCGAGGGAGGCCTATTAGTTAAAGTCATTTTGAAAAATCTTGGCCACTTTCCTATAATCATATTAGAGTCACAGTCAACCCTTTCTCCTAACTTTGATCGAAAACAAATTGGATAAGACTTAACTTCATGGATTTTTTGATCGAGTGAAGAGTATCATCAATTGTGAAATTTTGAAGATCATTGTTGCATGAGGACATGTAATGACTTAAGCATGGGGGAATGCTGAGTCTCCATTTTGACACTTCTAATACCCTCTATTACCCCCTATCCGAGCCTATTTTACCTATGTTATGAGTATAAACTTGATCATATCCTTCATAGATACACTTAATGACCTTTTTCATGTGCATAGAGAGGTAACTTATGGTCAAGGCATGTTTTGTTTGATTTTCTTGAGTTAATTCAATTAAAATAGTTGATTTTGATTGATCCTAGTCATTTGATCTTAAGCAACATTGATCTGGTACCAACAAAACCGCATAAAATTGATTTGGTACTGCCCTGTGCTATTCCGATACTAGCCTGTGCTATTTCGGTACCAATGTGACTGTGTGTATTCCGGTACTAAACAGTTACCTACAGGATTTCATCACCAACATTCCGGTACTGGATTTTATCCTCGATTTTCGGGAATATGAAGATGAATCTCAAATTTTGGGGACATGGGTTTTGTCTGGAGCGGTGTTTTAATTTGGAAACGTGGTCCAGAATCCAAATATCTCACACGTATGGACCTCTAGCTCAGGGGGAATGATTCATCCTAAATTATTGCCAATTTTCTATAAATTCCAAGATCATGCCCAGATTCGTGGGAAATACATTTCCTTGATTAGATAAGTGGTTGTACTCAACCTCCATTGATGAAAAATGGTTTTGATTTGTATGGATTGTCTAGATCCAAATTTTTAATGTAAAAATCATATAAATTGAGTGATGGCTCTAAGCCAAAAGAGAGGAATTAGTATGCTAACAATTGGATTTTTGAACCAACTCTTTTTGTAAATTCATTTGTTGAAGATCAATGGAAGTTTGAATTCAAGGATATTGTGCGTCTCTTAGAATTTAGCATTTTCTGATCTAAAAGCTTCCATTTTGGCATCGGCAAGGGCCACCGATCCAGCTTGGTAAGCTCATTGTAAATTATTAGTGTAGATTTATATTTTCTGTACTTGTTGTTTTGATTTCATTTCTGATTTCACTATTAGAATTGATTGCAAAGTGTGGCAGCACAGGAACAATTGGGAGTCCATCATTCTAATTACATAACCCATCAAATGGAACATCTCATTAACACTTATGTTTGCTGTGTAGAAATGAAGTAATTGCAAGATTGTATTAAATTTATGTTTGTGATGCATCAATTGATTTTGAAGAGTGTGCGGAATTAGATAAGAATTTCTTGCAAGTTTGAAGTGATTTTTTATAGGAAATGAGATCAGACTTCATATCTTACCTTCATGCACCATATAATGAAGCCTCTCAATTATATTGACAATTTTTTGTACTACACAGGTTTGATTGGAGTGAATAGAGTTATGATTTCTTTTTTTTTAAGAGTGAATTGTTGATTATTGTTTTCAATTGCTACAGGGAATAAGATCTGATTTCATCTCTTCTTTCATGAGAATATAATGAATATATATGCTATGTGAGCAAGAGTCTTTTCAATCGAGTGTTTGCTTGCAAGTTTTACTGAGCTTTATCTTCTGTTATTGTTGAAGTGTGCCCAGATTTGCTTGTTAGTTGTTGTTAAGGATAGTAGTTACAGATAATTGAATCAAAGTCCATATTTCCACTTCATGAGCTCGTAAATGGACAAGGCATTATCTGAGCAAAATATTTTGAGTGCATGATTGCAAGTTTTTCTTTCTAATTTTTGAATTCTGTGAAGAGTGTTATCTTTAAAGTGTGAAAACAAAGTATTGGTTTTAGATGGTTTTCTTGATTGAGCTATACTCATCAGACATAGGAACCTATCTTTTATCGGCACATATAGTGCATCAAATCTATTGATTATGAATCTCAGTTGATAATCTATGTTTGGTAATATATTATGCAAATAATTGCACCAACACATGGGATAACCTAATGAAAAGGAACTTTTCAGGTCCTAGATGGTGCCCTTTATGAAAATTTGTTGAAGATTCAATCTTTCATCTTTTTATGTTGTGCTCCTTTTCATTTCAGATGTGGAAAGAACTAGCAGTATCCTTGGGGAAACTTTGTGGCTGGGAGGGGCCATCATTGGAGTAGGCATGGAGAGTTTGGACCCACTCACCAAACAACAAAAGGATAAAGGATCTTTCGTTTCTTGCTTGTTGGAAATTTGGCTAGCTAGGAACTCTACAATTTTTCGCAACAAGCCTTCAATTCCATAGATCACCGTGGAAAATACGTTGAGTATACTAGCCCATTTCCCTCAAGACAAGGATACCCCAACAGTTAGGGTGGTCCAAATTGAAAAAAATTATTCCTCGACCCCCTGGGAAGTTTTTGATGGAGCTTCACAAAACAACAACCAAGTTTATGGCAGGGGTGCCCTTGTTTATTTATCAAACCCTCATTTCTTCAAAATCAAAATGGGCCTTGGTCTTAGGACCAATAAATATGTTGAAATAATGGCCCTCAAATTATTGCTAGCTTTCACAGGTGAAAGGGGAGTCAAGTATATCCAAATCTTTGTGGAATTGATGATTGCAATAAACTGGATTCAGAAAGCTCAAAAGGTCCAAAACTTGCTCTTACTCCCTCTTTTTCACTAGTAATCAACGAATCTTGGACCCCCCAAACATTGTATCACATGTTGTGGAAATTATGAAAACCAAAGGATATCATCTACTGCGAGATGACCTAAGGATGTTGTATCGTTGTTTTCGCATGAAATACGAATGAAAGATGTCATCGCACAAAAGACGATCGAAAGTTGTCATTGCACGAAAGATGACCAAAAGTTCTCATCGCATGAAAGATGACCGAAATATGTCATCACAAACAAGACGACCGAAAGTTGTGTCGCACAAAAGACGACCGAAATATGTCATCACACACAAGACGACCGAAAGATGTCGTCGCACGCAAGACGACTGAAAGTTTTTGTCGCACGAAATATGACCTTAGGTCATTGCCTGCGAGATGAAATATCCAACAAATCCGGGCGATGAAGTTTCAATATTGTCGAAGAATTATCAATACCATAGATGATAAAATTCATCGTGAGAGCAACGTGATCTGAGTATTTTTAAAAAAATGAGATTAAGATTAAGAAAATATCTAATGCATTACAAGGCAAAATTGCTTAAAGAATTTTACAATTATTGATATTCAATATGAAGGATATCTAAGATTACAAAGAGACATAAGATTATTCACTAGGGAAGACATGAAAGATGATTAATGCAACCATATTCCCAAGAAGAAGAAAAAGTAGTTTAAGGAAGTGATAGGTGAGAATGTTTTCAAGACACATGGTACACCATATAAACCATATTTAATAAAATCGAAGGAGAAAATTATAGAGGAAAGCACTTGATGGGAGGTGGGATAGAGCCACCTTTCTCATGTTACACTTTCCTTCCTTGTGGACCAGACTTCAATACATACATTAATATTTGAATTAAAAGAATGAACATGAACCCACACAAAATATGATAAAATACTATTTCAAATTGATCACATATCTGAAAAAATACTTAATCGATAAACTAAGTGTTACTTGAGTCACCAACTTAATTCTTTCACCGTAGTTAATGTGGATTATTATTTCCTTATACCCCCTCTCAACTATAGATCCCTAAGGCATATGTCATCATCTTAACACCCAATCATAATCCATAAAAATACAATATCCAAACATAGCATAATTTTTTTTTAATTAAGGCCTATGTTGAACTTTAGGAAGGGAGAAAAATCAAGCCATGTAGGATCATTTTAATCCATCAACACCAAAACTATATGCCCCCCATAGAAACATAATTCTTTTGTACTTGCTACACATCATAACATATATGAAAATTTAGGGAGGCATGCGTCATAGGAGATACGACTTGAAACACACTGAATACGAGAGTTAATATTATTGACAACATATGTCCTATATTGCACATAGACTATTAAGGATGTTCAAGTTTTAAAAAGTGACAAAAATACAACAAATACGACCAAGTCTATGCTTTTATTTCTTCCTCAAATGCAATAATCGAAAGATTACATTCATAGCATGACAAAAATATTGGAAACATTAAGAAAAAGGTTGGACTAGTTTTACCTAGCCTTGCCCCAAATTTATCAAAAATTTACAAGTGAAAGATGAAATTAAAATATGAAGAAAAATGAGCAAGATTTAGGTAAAAATTTACAAGTTTTACCTCGCCTTAGGAAAATTGATTAGGATAGTAGAATAACTATGTATACTATACTATTAGGAAACTAATTAGAGTTAAAATACATCTAATTTTGAGCTAGCTAAGATCATGGCTCAAAGGTCATGTTATTTAGATACCCATGTTCTCATTGTGCCTTGGAAGGCTTGCATTAACAACTTATAAATATTTGATTCCCTAGTTCATCTACTCACAACAATTCAATGATCCATAACACTCTCCAAATCATTGTCCCCCAAAAGGGGATGGATAGTAAAAATCCATTAGTATCCCATTAGTACAACTTTTCTATCACTCAAGGAAAGGAATTCCCTACCCATAGGGGTGTCAACGCACTAATATATAGATACCTTACCTTTCTCTTTGAGCTCCTCAAACATTGACTAATATCAATCAAGACTGTAAAAGGTGCTAGCTATTGTTACTTAGGAGTTCAACATAGATCTAGGTTGTAGGTGCAAGTCTATATTTATTTCCATTTACAAGTTCTCCATTTATACCCCTAATCTTCAACCAGTCAAGGAGATTGGTGAGGTCATTTGAGATGACATTTACGAAAATTTCCTTTGCATCACATGTATTTTAGCTTCAATATTCTAATCACTTAGGCCCACAATTTTTTATTGGTAAGGGGAATTTGATGCAAGAGCATTGTTTATAGGAAAAAGGCATTTGTGCATCTAGGCACAAAAGGAGAGTATGCGTGAACATGTGTTAGATTTGACGTATGTGTGCAAGGTAGCAATGAGCAGGATCCAAACAAGATATGTAGGGGGAAGTCAACACAAATGAAGGTTGGGCAAGGCATAACTAAGGATGGTGAAAAATAATTAGGTTCAAGGGTAGGATGCATAGAAGAAGGTTTCACACATGAAGGTGTGCAATGTAGTTGAAGGGATTCACGAGGAATACCAATAGTCTATTATAAAACCATCAAGAAGGAAGCTTTTACAACCTACATATGGATGTGTTAGTTATATCTTAGTGGTGGATACATATATAAAGGTGAATATCTTTAAGGATATTAGGTTGGATGGCATCATTAATGAGGAGAATCATACAAGATGACTTTATTTATATGTAACAAATAATAATAATGATAATCAAAGAATCTGTAACTAATTTGATCAAAGTAACTAACTTTTGAGAAAGAAAACTTGATGAACTTACTTGAGGTCCTATGTTAGAAGTATATCCACAACTTGAAGTGCTTTCACTTATTCTTGATTTCTTCTTCTGAAACCTGCAAAAACTTGTGAACACAAGACTACAAGAAAAAATAGTTATACTGATAACTAACAAATCAACTTGATGAAAAGTAGAAAGGTTCATTGTGATTAGTATTCTAAACATGTAAGCATTCAACAATGATGAATTACATATCAAAAACACTATATATCAAAGGAATGTGCATCTCAAATGTGACAGGCTAAATAATCTCCTCTTATTTTCGAGAATAATTTATTGGAGTCATCTGATCTTGGAGCAAACCTCCCTCAATTTGAAGGAGCAACAACGAAGTCATCATTGACTATGTTGTTGCTCCGTTGGATCGAAAGAGGTTTTCTCCAAGAATAAATGACTCCAATAATTTTTTCTCTATTGAACAAGGCCAACCACGTGAAGGTGGAAGCTCCTATGCCCCCAA
>ML776707.1:694235-716986 GCA_009831015.1 Picea engelmannii | reverse complement strand
ACATCACTCTCAATTCCCCAATACCCAATCTATATTCTAATAAAAAAATGTGCATTAAAAATATTCAAAATTGATAAAAAGTGATTGTAAAGGTATAAATGAGGTTTATCATTCAAATGTATAAGTCATAATTTTTTTTTTTATAAATGATATTTATCATCCAAATTGTGTTACAAATATATTAGCTATATAATATACATTGATATGTCTTATAAAATTATTATATATCATACATTTATTTTATTCTTATTTATTTTTCTAGTCTAGTTCTTAAGTAAGTCATCAACCTCCATGTCTTCGTTTTCTAGGGGGCTCTTCAACAACTAATGTTGCTTCGATCCTCTCACGTCGAGCCCACCTAGTCTTGTACCCACCACGTGGAGGTTGATTTGAGGGGGAATTGCCTACAAAAACAAAAAATATTAAATTTATATGGATAATTTTTAAATATCAATGAAGTAGTTCATTAATATTAAAAAAAACATCTACAATATAATTATTGTTGATTAATGTTGGTTGTCATTGATGTCAACCCTTGAAGAAAGTACGGAAGCACAAAGGTTTGGGTAATGGAACCAAGTTTGTTTGATGTAAAGATGACTCATTATTGTCTTGTCATGGTTGATAAGAACTACAAATGGATGAACTCCAAAGCGATCCCCTAATGGTGAAATCCCTCACGGGAAGACGCTTTGTGGATTGAGTTAGAGAGTTATGGAACATCACATAACTCCTCATGGTTAGAGATTTATGTCCATATGAAATTGGAGAACCCTCATGAGTAATATAGAAGCCCCTAAAATTCAAAGTGTTTGCAAAATAAATTATTTAAATAATAAAGTAAATGGAGAACTCCCTAAAATAAGGAAAGTATAATGCTACATGAAAGTATAAATAAGAGGCAAAGCTCTCTCATTTAATTACACTTGAACACATTAAATATATTTTGTTGTGTGAGGATTATTGAAAGTACTCATTGATACATCTGAATTTGCAAAAGTTTGAGGTAGTGCGAAGGGTTGACGGAGAAATTCTCGGAATTACAACGAATACTAAAAAACCCTACTTTATGAGGTGTACGCGGGCTAGCAGTGTATACGGTGTGTACATACTGAGGCATACGTGGGATGGCAGTGTATAGGGTGTGTACATACTGAGGCATACGTGGGATGGCAGTGTATAGGGTGTGTACATGTTGGTAAAGCCATGGAAACTTGAGAATATGAGGATATAGAGGTTATAGATTATGAGATCAAGCTCCCAGGAAGGACTACAGTGCTCAAATACATCAGATATATCCATTGGTTCAAAACGTATGTCTTATTTCTATGAATAGTTGGATTTTGATGTATGCATGAGAAATGGTTATGGAGATTTGAGGATTCTCACTAGAGAGACTAGTGGTTGCATGGGATATTCTGCATAAGTCATATCTACAAAAATACAGTGTTGGTATATTTATCATTGATACTTCTTCTTGAGGCACATATTATATTTCTTGGCATATGTCTAAGGTTTTTTGTGGTACATGGTTGAGAGCTTGTATTTGTGAAGTGGTTGATGTATTGAGAGGTTGAATATCAGAAAGGGTTTGATGACTAGATCATGTGAGGGTTATTATGCTTGTTCATGATTACACACACCTATATGGCACATGACTAGAGAGAGATATATATTCTTTGGGTAAAGGTTATGTATGAGGATGCATGCATAGGGTACAATTATAGTCTAGATACAATGACAAATTATAGACCTATGTGAAAGAAGTTACAGAGGGTCAGAAGTTTTCAAGAGAAAGGAAACCCTAGTTTTTCAGAAGGCATATGCAGGCTGCATAATAGTTTGGTTGCATACATACGCAGGATGGATAACAAATAGGGCACTTACATACATATTTTTCAGCACTACAGGTCCCGCACCTGTTGTATTTTGTTGATACATGTTCAGTTCAGGTACAGATTGATTATAGGGAAGTTATACAGGTTTGATACATGTCAGTAGTACAGATTGATACAGGTGTACGATGGTATATCTCATAATGATAGTGTGACAGTGGTTCCATCATTCTATTCTACTTCAGGGCGGTTGGACGGGGCAAGGATAGGTGGTTGTAGCTAGAGAACTTAGGGGGTTGTAGCCTCCTTCTAGTTGTAGCTAGACAATTGGGGAGTTGGATCTTCCCTTAGGTTGTAGCCTAAGAAACTAGGGGGTTGGAGCCTCCTTCCAGTTGCAGCTGGAAAACAAAGGAAGTTGGTTCTTCCAATGAATGTAATTCTTCAAGACATATAAGAAAAATCATCTCGTGGTTTTCTCCCGCATTGGGTTTCCACATAAAACACTGGTGTATTATGGATGTGTATGATTGTTCATTTGTTCATTACTTATTTACTTTTCATTTATTGGATGATAATGTTACACTGATATGACACTTGGATTATATGGTTAAAAATTATTATATTTCTCTATTACTGATTCACCCCCCCTCTCAGTAATCCAACAATTGGTTTTAGAGAAGGTTCCTTCAGAAATCAGTTTAACCACTGAAAGTTAGATCATGGAGAGAAACAACTTGTACAAAAATGGAATACCACAGTTTAATGGACAAAAATGCATTTTGGAGCATAAGGATGAAGACATATATACAAGCACAGGGATTTGAAATTTGGCAATCAATTGTAGATGGATACACAACACCAACAGTTCTACCAACAAATAAAAAAGCAGTGAAACTCGGTCAGAATAAATCCAAAGACACAAATGCACTTCTGAATGGTCTTGGTGAAACAGTATTCACCAAAGTTGCACATTGTAAATCCGCTAAAGAGATTTGGGAAAAAACTTCGAAATATTTATGAAGGAGATTCAAAATTCAAAGAAACAATACTTCAAACTTACAAAGGTCAGTTCGAACAACTAAAGATGAAGGAAGATGAGAATATTGCAACTTACTTCTTACGAGTCGATGAAACCGTAAATTCAATCTTGGGATTGGGAGAAGAAATTAAAGAATCTGTAATTGTTCAAAAGGTACTAAGATATCTTCTTATGATATTTGACCCTAAGATATCAGCACTAGAAGAAAGAACAGATCTAAAATCAATAAGCATGGATGAACTACATGGAATATTCATAGCATATGAAATGAGAAATGAACAGGAAAATCCATATGTAAAAGAAACAACCTTCAAAGCATCCAACAGATCAAAGAAAAAAGGAAAGCAACAAGAAAAAGAACATAGAAACAATAGTGACATCTTTGAAGATGATGAAGAAGTGGCCAACTTTGTTAGAAGACTGAACAAGGGAACCGACGGTAGGTATAGAGGTAAGCTTCCTTTAATTTTTTTTAATCGTGATGGAATTGGCCATTTTTCTAACAAATGTCCTCATAAGAAAAAGAGAAATGATGAAGCTGACTCAAAAGGAAGACAAACATATAAAGGAAAAACAACCACAAAGAAAGTTTTCAAGAAAAGCTTATGCACCAAAGATGACATCGCATCATCAGATGAAGATGGAGTCAGTGACAGTGAGACAGAAAGGGTTCTATTCATGGTAGTAGAAGACTCTAATAAAGAAGAATCTGAAGTAGAATATGAAGAAGCTGAAGAAGAAATTGAAGAGGTAGAAGTTGACTACCGAGAGGAATTGATGAGTGCCATAGAAGTTATCAGAAGAGAAAAGAGGAAAAACAAGAAGCTACAAGAAGAACTAGACGAGAAAGAAGACACTCAGGAATTATAACAAATGATCACAAATTTGAAGGTTCAAATTGAAGAAGATAAAAAAATTGAAGAATCACTCAAAGAACAACTAGAAGAAAGAGACAGGATCATTGAAAATTTGGAAGCAACGATTGTCACATTAAGAAAGGATCTTCAAAAGAAAAATATGTAGAACAGTTCAAAAGTTTTGAATGACATTATCAACAGTCAAAGGCCTAATCATGACAAGTCCATAGTTAGATACAATCAGACAGAAAAATAATCAAGCTCCAAAACAACAGAACAAGAAACATATCCAAAAATCTATGCAGAAACAATCAAAGGGGATAGGAAGGTATACAGAGAAAATTACAAGGACACTCCTTAAAATTATTTTTTAAAATTATTTTTAAAATTATTTTTTTATTAATATGAACTCACTAAAAACAATTAATTAGAATAACACAATTAATTAACTAATTAGAAGGCCTAGTGAAACACAGAGAAGAAGTTACAACAGGTTTGAATCATTGAGCATTGAAGTGGAATGCTACAATTGTAACAACTTTGGACACATGGCCAAATATTGCATAATGACAATCCCTCCTAGAGATCCACAACAAAACAACAACAATCACAGACATGAACCTCAGAAAAGGACATGGATAAGAAAGCAAAATCAATACAACAATGAAGAATGCACACTCACTCTACAGACTAAGCAACAGAAACATGGTTGGTATGTTGACAGTGGTTATTCAAAACACATGACAGGTGATAGAGACAGGTTTATTACATTAAGAAAGGAAAGAGACGGACCAGTCTCCTTTGGAAATGATGATTAAACTAAAATCATTGGAAAAGGCACAGTCAGAATTGGGAACAAGAATACAAAGGCAGAAATATAATCTTCTAAGTGTGATTCAAATGTGTGACCAAGGTCATAAAGTTACTTTTGATTCAAAAAAGTGAGAGATAAGAAAAGAAGGTTCAGGAAAATTGATTGCTACAACTGCGAGAACTTCAAGCAACATATATGTGTTAAGTGAAATTGGAAATGAAAAGTGTTTTCTAGGAAAGAAAGATGAAAGTTGGCTATGGCACAGAATAATGGGTCACATACATTTTGATAACCTTGTTAAAGTTAGCAAAAGAGAAGCAGTCAGAGAAATTCCCTAGATCACAAAACTAACCAACACTTTTTGCAAGCATTGTGAACAAGGAAACCAAACAAAGACCAGGTTCAAATCAAAGGAATATTCAACGACAAGACCACTGAAAATTGTGCATACTAATCTAGTTGGACCAACTACAACAAAGGGTTTAAAAGGTGAGAAATATTTTATGTTATTTGTTGATGATTATACAAGAATGACTGCAATTTTCTTTCTCAAGAATAAGTCAGAAGATTTTGAAAACTTCAAAATCTACAAGGAAATGGTTGAAAATGAAATGGATTCAAAAATCAAATGCTTGAGATCCAATAATGGGGGAGAGTTTACTTCAAAGGAATTTATGGACTATTACAGTGGTCATGGAATAAAAAGACAATTCTTCGTTTCTAGGACACCTCAAAAAAATGGAGTTGTTGAAAGGAAAAATAGGACAGTACAGGAAATGGCTCGAAAAATGATAATGGATTCCAAATTGACAGATATTTTTTGGACACAGGCAATGCATACATCAATTCACATTCAAAACAAATTAATGCTCAGAAAAAACACTGAAGAAACTCCCTACGATCTATGGAAAGGAAGACCAACAAATGTGAAGCACTTCAGAGTTTTTGGAAGCAAATGCTACATCAAAAGAGAAGATGGTAGAATGGGAAAGTTTGAATCTCGTGTGGACAAAGGAGTACTTGTTGTTTACTCAAGTATAAGGAAAGCATACAAGTGTTACAATATGAGATTGAACAAAGTTGTGGAAAGCATCAACGTAACAATTGATGAAACAGGTAGACAAGAATTAAAGGAAGAAGAAAATGAATCAATGGAACAACTTTACAAAGAAGAAACAAAAAGATGAAAAAGAAGGGGAATATGAAGAGGATACGACATAAGCAGAAGAACAATTTCAGAAAGTGACTCCAAAGACACCTAGCAGACGAGTACAGAAAAATCATCCTTCAGATTAGATTATTGGAAACAATGATGCAGGAGTTGAGACTAGAAGAAGAATGCGTTCACCAGAAAAACACACCTAGCACTCACATCTACATTTGAACTAACCTGTTTTGAAGAGGCCAGCAAGGATGAATTTTGGAATAAAGCCATGGATGAAGAATTGGATCAAATAGAGAAAAATGACACTTGGGAATTGGTTCCAAGACTAAAGGATAAGAATTTGATCGACACAAAGTGGGTATATAGGAATAAATTGAATGAATATGGACAGGTTACAAGGAACAAAGCTAGATTGGTATGTAAAGGATATGCACAGGTTGAAGGAATAGAATTTGAAGAGACATTTTTCACAGTTGCCAAAATGGAATCAATCTAATTGCTTTTAGCTTATGCATGCTCCAAAAATATTAAAGTATATTTGATAGACGTAAAATCATCTTTTCTAAATGGGGAACTTGAAGAAGAAGTATACATTGAACAATCAAAAGGATTTCAGTTTTAAGAGAATGCAGATTATGTGTGTAAATTAAAGAAGGCCTTGTATGGTCTAAAACAGGCTCCTAGAGCATGGTACTCTAGACTGGATAAATATCTACAATAGGAAGGGTTCAAAAAAGGAAGTGCAGACAACAACCTCCACATCAAGGTAAGTTAAGATAGTATTTTATTAATTGAAGTTTATGTTGATGATATTATTTTTGGTAGTGATGATGACAAGTTAAGCCAGGAATTTGTAAAGGATATGAAGGATGAATTTGAAATGTCATTACTTAGAGAACTATCCTTCTTTCTTGGAATTCATATACGTCAAAGCAACCAAGGAATTTTTATTTCTCAAACCAAGTATATCAGAGAAATGCTAAAAAGGTTTAAAATGGAAGATTGCAAACCAATTATCACTCACATGCAAACCAGTTGAAATTTGAGCAAAGATGATGACTCAAAGTCTACAGATCAGAGGCAATACAGGTCAATTATTGGTATCCTACTATGTCTGACAACATCCAAACCAGATGTAATGCATGCATTTGGACAGGTGGCATGATTTCAAATAGCACCAAAGGAATCACATGTATTAACAGTGAAGCAGATTTTCAGATATCTCAAAGGAACAAAAGAGTTTGGATTATGGTATCCAAAAGGAAAGGATATATCACTTATTACCTACATAGATGCAGATTGAGAAGGTTATATTGATAACTGAAGAAACACCAGTGGATCAACGTTCTTCTTGGGTAAGTGTTTAGTATCATGGCTAAACAAGAAACAATCATCAATATCTTTATCTACAACCGAGGCAGAGTATATTGCAGCAACAACATGTTGTACACAGGTTCTTTGGATGAAAAAAAACTCTAACAGATATGCAGGTTGAGTACGATGATCCCATTCCAATATATTGTGATAATACAAGCACCATCAGTATCTCAAAGAACCCGGTGATGCACTCCAAGACGAAGAACATTCCAATCAAGTATCACTTTCTACGAGAATAGGTTGCGTAAAAGAACATCAGAGTTGAGTATGTGGACATTGTAAATGTATTGAACCTGCATAGAATAGATCTATATAAACAATAATACACACATTTGCAGAGAGAATTGGAGAAATATGAAGAAGGAGATAAAGAATGAAAGAATTCTCATTAACCATTGTGAATAATGAATAATTTACACATGATATACTATGTATAACTCAATGAGTGCACATTATAGGAGAAAAAATGCACCATAGCGGTGGTATAGAGTGATCTGGACACACACCAATAGTTACGGGAGTGAACTGTGACCTAGTCTAGTCTCTCAGGCAGTTACGGGAGTGAACTGTGACCTAGTCTAGTCTCTCAGGCAGTTACGGGAGTGAACTGCCACCTAGTTGAGTTAACTAGTCAACTAGTCTTCAGTTAACCGATTGAACAAAGAATAGTGAGGAGTTAACTCAGGGAATGAAGGGTAATGCACCAGTCTGATTATGATACCAAGGCAAGGTCGAATTATCATGGTGATTATCCCAATGTTTCATGGTGACAAAACCAATGCAGCATCTAAACTCAACTCAACTAGTCAACCTAAAGTGTCAACTGAAAGAGAATATTCTACAGGTGGAATATTCTCCCCTAAAATATAGGAGACTGGATAATGACTAATTATGACTAATAAACAAGGAAAAACCTTAGGAAAAATAAATCCTATGTGTGTGTGAAGTAACTCCAACAGGCACAAAAGAATAAGTGGCAGACATATTTACAAAACCACTTCCATGGGAAGCCTTTGAGTATCTTCGCCAGAGACTCAGAGTTATTTCTACTCCAAAATGAATGCTTTTGAATGCTTATATTATATGTATTAGATGTACACAAGGAAGCACCATAAGGAGGAAATTTCAGTTAGGGGGAGCAACCTCGGATGGAAAGATGCCTTTGCCATTGATGACAAAGGGGGAGAGATTTATCAAATGCATAGGACAGAGGCATGATTCCAGGGGGAACAATGGTCACATAGATGCATAGGACAGAGGCATGGTTCCAGGGGTAGCATGAGTGATATGATTTCAATATTTCATCAGAGTGTTTCCATCAATTCCAAAGGGGGATATTGTTGATTAAGTTTGGTTGTCATTGATGTCAACCCTTGAAGAAAGTACGGTAGCACAAAGGTTTGGGTAATGGAACAAAGTTTGTTTGATGTAAAGATGACTCATTATTGTCTTGTCATGGTTGATAAGAGGTAAAAATGGATGAACTCCAAAGTGGTCCCCTAAAAATGGATTGAGTTATCCTAGAAGTATGGTTATAGAACCCATGATTAATTGTGGAATAATGAGATGAAGGTCAGTGAATTTGTTAGTGAAACTATCCTATATGGATAGTGCTTTTCATGCCATTTCCAGTGGTATGTGGAACATCACATAACTCCTCACGGTTAGAGAGTTATGGCCATATGAAGTTGGAGAACCCTCATGAGTCATATAGAAGCCCCTAAAAATCAAAGTGTTTGCAAAAGAAATTATTTAAATAATAAAGTAAATGGAGAACTCCCTAAAATAAGGAAAGTATAATGCTACATGAAAGTATAAATAAGAGGCAACACTCTCTCATTTAATTACACTTGAACACATTGAATATCTTTTGTTGTGTGAGGCTTATTGCAAGTACTCATTGATACATCTGATGTTGCGAAAGTCCAAGGTAGTACGAAGGGTTGACGACAAAATTCTCAGAATTACAATGAATACTAAAAAACCCTACTTTATGAGGTGTACGTGGGCTGGTAATGTATAGGGTGCGTACATACTGAGGCGTACACGGGATGGTAGTGTATAGGGTGCGTACATGTTGGTAAAGCCATGGAAACTTGAGAAGATGAAGATGCAAAGGTTCTAGATTCTGAGATCAAGCTCCCAGGAAGGTCTAGAGTTCTCAGATACATCAGATCTATCCATTGGTTCAAAAGGTATGTCTTATTTCTATGAATAGTTGGATTTTGATGTATGCATGAGAAATGGTCATGGATATTTGAGGATTCTCACTAGAGAGACTAGTGGCTACATGGTATCTTCTGCATAAGTCAGATCTACAAAAATACAGTGCTAGTATATTTATCATTGATAATTCTTGTTGAGGCACATCTTATATTTCTTGGCATATGGCTAAGGTTTTTTGTGGTACATGATTGAGATCTTGTATTTGTGAAGTGGTTGATATATTGAGAGGTAAGATACATTAAATTCATTTCCAAATGAAAGTGTGTTTAAATTTTTGCAAATCGAGTTATTTTGATTCAGAAAATTAGTCTCTAACCATATATTTTGGTGTCCTTATAAGTCTCACAATTCCATATTGACATATAAATTCATGATCTAATTTATACCCCTAAATTAGACCTATGTTTTTTTAGGGATTTATATGTTGACAATTTCATTTGTCAACATGTAAATCAAATTGTTTGTGTTTTGCAAAACAAAATTCCATAAATTAAGGGATAGCACGGATTTTGTGGAATTAGAAGATGGAATTGAGAGGGAAAGAGTTTTAATTCAATAAGGAGTCTTATAACAAAGGTAAGAAAGTTGATTATAAACATGCCCTCTTGAAGAAATCATGTTTCCTTTGACAGAGACAATTTTCTCTAAAATTCATTTTTGTTGAACCAGAGAAGGAACAAGAAGCAAAATTTAGGGCTAACAATTACAGAGACAGAGTCCATGTACTTCAAAAGATGGATCAACAGGTAAGAAAATTCATATGGAACCGCCGATTGATGCAAAAATCGTGTTCTTGAGAACAAGAAATTGAGGATTGTTTTTTCTTTTTAAACAAAGATAAAAATAGAACTAGGGCATTAGCATTTGTGTCAAACTTTGGGCTTTGACAGAGGAGAAAATTGCAGAAAAAAATTGCAGACTTGGAAACATGGTAGTTGAAGAGGATTTTTATTTTTTAAAACCATCATGGTCTCTAGGATTGAACCAACAAAATTTGACTCAACTTCAATCCATAAATAATGTCTAGAGCTCCTTGAAAAATACCAATGGACATCTTGAAAATTTTGATGGATTTAATGAAAAAGTTAGTATGCAATTTGCTTGTTATTTTGATGGTGAGAGGGCCACAGTGGGTAATCTCACCATAAGACTATCTGAAGATACTATTTCACATGTGACTGGGTTATCTCAGCAGTGAGAGAGGCATTTCAAAAGTAAACAATTTAAGGATAAATCTTGGGTCACATTCATATCTAAAAGCAGGTCAACATTAGTAAACTGGAAGAATGGGATTGCAAGAAGTTGGTTGATACATCCATGGGATGAGATGTCTTATATCATACAAAAATTCATTACTTGTGAAGGGATATTTGGTATCATCTACTTATAACATAATAAATTATTGCAACACTTGAGAGATGACATTGAGATCAATGTGCCCTACTACTTCCATCAAAGTCTTTCAAAGATGGATAAAGGAGTTCAAAAACATGAGAAGGATATAGAGAAAAACATATATCACCATAGATTAATCAAAATAATTTTTACATATGAATTGAAAAATAAAATCTCTCATGGCAGTAGATTCTAATTGACAATGAGTTTGACACAATGAAAAAAGAACATGAAGAGGAGGAATTTATTCCAATTGATGATGAAGAAGATGATGAGGTGCAGATCATTATGACTCATGAAGAAAAAATATCAAAACATCCCATGAGAACAAGAAGAATGACAAGGATTATGGTAAAGGATGAAGAGGAATTTCAAGAAAAAGATAGGCCCTTTAGAACCTATACAAGAAAATCTAGGAACTTTCCTCATATCGAGCAAGGAGAAATTGAGAAAGAATTGGAATCAGCTCAACAAATGGAGTATGCTCGCATAGAATCCTTGGAAACACAGAAAATTCAAGAAGAAGAGAAAGAAGTACAAGAAGCTTCCACATATGTCCAAAAGAAAAAATAAGTTAAGACAATATTTGAAGAGATGAGAGATGAAATTCAATCCCCAAAGATAGTAAGACAATCCATTGAAGAAATGGTTGGTGGGTCTGTTGGCATGTTTTCAGACAGAGGCAGAGTATGCGTGTTTGTCATTGATGGCAAATATCAAGACTAAGAACGCAACGATGATCACATGGAAATATCAGAAGCGAAAACTCCAGGAGTCAAGGAAGCAACTCACGACAAGAATGATGAAATTGAGAAATGAGACACTACAACATTTCAGGGTTTCGGATACCGGGAGTTGGAGGAGTCAAGGAAGCAACTCGTGGAAAAAAATCGTGAAATGCGAAACCATGACTTAATCTCCATTTTGGAGTTTTGGATACTGGGAGTTGGAGGTGTCAAGGAAACTCACGACAAGAATGATGAAATCGTGATATGCGAAATCGCAAAAAGATTTGGACCGTTGAATCATCAAGATTGTGGACCGTTGATCTGACTCCATTTCGGAGTTTCGGATACCGGGAGTTGGAGGAGTCAAGAGTCAAGACTCTTCATCACAGGAGTCCCTAAGTTGCGAAATGCGAAATGTCGAAATCCCGAAACAGGCACATCAACAAAGACTCCATTTCGGAGTTTCATAGACCGGGAAATCAAAGATCAAAGGAACTTTAACCTTCGAAGTAGCAAACCTCGAAATCCAGAAACAGACACGACGAAGGCCCATGAAGTTTCGAAATCATGATAAGATCTGGACCATTGGGTCCATAGGACAGATGGCGAAATATCATCATTTCGCTGACTGGAAAGTCAAAGGAACGGGGTTCCCTAACCTCTCGAACTTGCGATATGCAAAATCGTGAAATAATCCTAGTCGTTGGATCAAGGAAAAATCTACGCCATCAGACCCAGGAGGTGAATGTGGTAGACCATGTCAACAAGGATAGGTGACAGCCTACGTCAGAAAGGACATGTGGCGCAATCATATAAGGACAAGTGTCAAGTTGATTTGGCATTTTAGGAACCTGGAAATCAAAATTTTGAGTGACACGTGGAAGACACATGGATCACGACACATCATCGAGTGATATCATTCCAGGAATTTAGTTTCAGGAGTTTTAGCATCAACTCTCCCCCAAAGTCCCGAAAGATAAAGTTCTAGGGCAGAGGATAGTCGTCCGATCACCACGGATCATGGACCGTTGATCTGAAGAGAGAAGCGCTCAAATGATTAGAGAGTGGTCATAGGCCGTGGTCACATCTTCGAGAGTTGGAGGAAGGTGCTAACAACTAAACTCTATTTCAGAGATTGTGACTTGGAGAGTCGAGATGCCTCGCAACAAGAATTCGCGACATGCGAAATCGCGAAATTCTGAAATGCAAAAAACACCTTTTGGTGTAGGTTGTGGTCACCGTTAGTGGTCATATGAGAGGGAAGAGCTAGCACCAAGCTAAGCTCCTTTTCGGCGATCGTAACATGAAGAGTCGAGACTCTTCACCATAGGAATGTTGAAATGCCGAAATGTCGAAATGTGAAATGGAGAAATCAACGCGAGACCCTGTGCTTGTAATCCAACGGTGTTGGATACTTGGAAATCTGATCGAAGGGCTACTGTTTCTCTTCACAGTTAATCGATTAGTTACGATTCAGTTAGTAGAACTGAATCATGACTCTTGGACAGTTGGCGATTCAGTTGTTGATGCGTTTTCTTGGAGGTTCACAGTGTAACTACTAGAAATCACTGATGGTTTCTGCCATAGGACTCGAAGAGACTTCAGGGTGATCGCTAGAAAATATGAAGAGTCTCGAGGCATCTTCCAGTGACATGAAGACTATTCATAGAGGCTATTGACATATGTAAGACCATTGGAGCCTGGAACTGCAACAGAGGGAATGAGCTCGACTGTGACAGAGAAGACGAAGAGTCTCGACTGCTGGAGAGGCTAAGGAATCTCAACATAACACCCAGTGATGATGGACGCATGGGTTTAACCACCAGATAAGCTAAAGAGTTACAATGATGATCAGGTAGAGCACTCGACATGGGGAGAGCATGCAAAAGCATTGTGAATAGAGGATGCAGAAGATGCACAGAGAGAATAAAAACACAGAATAGAGAAGAGATTGTGTGTTGTTGAGAGTGATTCAAGTGTGTAGAAGGAGGCAGAGTGCAGCATCTGAAATACACAGAAGAGGAATGGTGCATTGAATGGACATGGCACACAAAGAATAAAAGGTAGAAGAACAGAAAGCGTAAGGCATGTGTGCAGGAAGACATTGAGGTAGACAGAGCAGGGCAGTGTAGTAGAATAGTGATGAGACTGGTAAGCCATTGATGAACATTATATCACTGTAATAAGTTTCAGTAGCAAAAATTGATATTTCAGGGTGGTTGGGAGGTGCTAGGGAGGACTGTTGTCCTCAGAGGTTCAAGTGGGTGATTGAACATAGAGAGTTGCAGCCAAAAAAGCCAGGGTGGTAGGGAGGTGCAAGGGAGAACTATTGTTCTTTGTTTTATAGGTTGGTGCCTGTGTGATTGGAAGTTGGTGCTTCCATCTAGTTGGTGTTGTCACACTTACGAAGTTGTTGCTTCCTTCTAGTGGGTGCTAGAGAAACCAGGGAGTTGGTGCTTCCTTCTAGTGGGTTCTAGAGAAACTAGGGAGTTGGTGCTTCCTTCTAGTGGGTGCTAGAGAAACCAGGGAGTTGGTGCTTCCTTCCAGTCGGTGCTAGAGAAACCAGGGAGTTGGTGCTTCCTTCTAGTAGGTGCTAGAGAAAACAAAGAGTTGGTGCTCTCAGCAAGTTGCAGCTTCCAAAACAGAGGCTGTAGCCTCACAATGAGTTGGAGCTCATATGTATGATAATGTACAGAATGTAAAGATTACTTATCATACCAAGAAGAAGAGGTTTTTACCCTTTATGGGTTTCCTCAGGAAATATCTGTCTCTGTAAATTTCATATGTGTGACTGATGTCGAATGTTCTATTTATTACCTCCCTGCATTATTGTGATTGTCATTAAGTGCTCTGCAAAGATTTTAAAATAAGCATAATTGTTTAAGCACGGTAACAACTGATTCACCCCCCCTCTCAGTTGTCCAACAATTGGTATCAGAGCAGGTTCCTTTTATCTAAAGGTAGATCTGTAAGCTTAAACATGACTAGTTTATGCAAGAGCATCTCTCCATGCCAGCCATGCGCCATCCAACCAACCCAAATTAGCGCACGCATTCAATGAGGAGAAGAGGCACCAACCCTCTCACATTTTAAAATTTGAATGTAAATGTAATTAAATGCACGTAAGGCCATTGAGCCACGAAGCTGCGCCTTTGCGCAGGCAAAGCTGTAGATATCCTTTAATGGTTGTAAGGCTGCAATCTAGTTCCGATTCGGACTAGACAACCATTTATTGGTAAGTCAATGTAAATTGAATAAGGTAGGTAGCTTGGAGGGAAGAGCTCGAAGAGCCCCCTCATGTAAAAGATTGTTTTGGTATTGCTTTGAGTTAGTCTCAGAGGGCATAGAGAATCTGAGTGAGTAGAGCAGAGAGAGAGAGCTGAGACTCTGTTACAGTCCATCCTCAAAACACCTTGTAAACAGGCATTTTCATGTTAATACAAAGAGACAACTTCCTCTATGATTTTGTGTGTGCTTATGTGTTGAATGGATGTCTATGTGTGCTCATTATATGTTGTGAATGTATGTTAGGTATGCATTTGCAGGGTCAGATAGGTTCTTCTATCTGAGGAGTTGTTTGATTTCAGGTTTAGGGGATCTTTGAGGCTTCATGCCAAGAGGGTGTGACATAACACTGTGGGTTCTGATAGCCAGTTCTTAGAGAGCACTTCCAATTCTGTGGAATTTGGACAAAGACATGCCAGGAGGGCATACCACCCGAAGTCATTGACTCAAGGAGAAGACCTCAAGGTTACTTAACACCTTGAAGGCAAGACTCCATAGAGGAAGACACAGTGGAAGACAGGATCACTGCGGGATTCTACAAGAACTCTTCTGGGTGGGCATTGAGTAAATTCATAGGTTGCATTGAGAGAAGACTTTGCCAGGAGAGCATTGAGTCAGTGTGCATATAGAGAATAGAAGGAGAGAACTCCTTTGAGTTCTGGAACTGAAGAAGAGTCCAAGGAGGGATCTTCACAGGGTTACTGAACACCCTATAGTCTCAGCAAGAAGTTTTCTTAAGCAAAGGAGTGCCAGGAGGGCATCAAATTCTCCATCTGAAAGAGAAGGAAGGAAAAGGGTAAAGTACCCTTAGAGATTTGAGTAGTGGAGAATCTCAGAAGAGATAGAACCAAGTTAGCATATAGAGATTCTGCAAGGTGTGTAGGAGTCGTGGAAACCTTTTTAAGGTTTCAGAGAAGGCCAAGCTCAGGAGGGAGAGTGATTTTACGCACAGAGGCCACAAAAGGTTGCAGAGGCCAAAGAGGAGACCCTTTGGAGGGTTGATCCTGAGATAAGCTTAGGAGAGAAAGAATCTTTGAGAACGCAAGCGAGATTAACTGTGGAAGAAATCCCAGAGAAGAAAAGAAAAGGTCGAAGCCCTTGGCTTTTGGAAATCTTCCAAGGATCGGAAGAAAGCGCATGCTCAACTGGGGGAGCACAACTGCCATCGGATCGGGCCGAAGGGAAGATCTGGACCGTTGAATTTTCACGTCCAGATAGCAGTAAGAGAGAGCATAGGAAGCGAGTGGATCTGGATCGTTAGATCTCACTCAGGCAGTTGATAGCCATCGGATCTGTTAGAAGAAGCACGAGGTTTAAACCCACGTGAGAAGAGAAGAAAAGTCCCAAAACAAGCGTGGATATCGGGATTTCAGAGGTCCTGATGGTGAAATATCGGGACACTCCATAGCGATAGTCCCAAAATAAGCGAAGAGATCTGAGCCATCCATTTATAGGAGGACACGTGTCGTGAGTCACCCATTTCGGGGATTCAGACATCGGGAAGCACAGAGGGGAGTCTTTCGACTTCGTCAACGGTGAAGTCCCGAAAATGATCTGGATCACCCCTTCGTAGGAGGACACGTGGAAGATATCGGGGAGTCCATCAGGTTTTCGGATACCAGGGATTCGAAAAGACAGGGGAATTGTGCCACAGGGATTGTGGAGTCCTGAAATCCGAAAGAGGATTGGAAGCATCCAAGGAGAGGACACGTGGCAACAGGAGGGTACTTCGATATTTCGAGTACCAGAAGTATCAGAGGTCAGAGAGGGCTTAGTGCAATGGGAGAACATAAAACATGAAGTCCGAAAGGATTTGCGGGAGGCATCATTTCGGCATATCGGAGTTCGAAACTTTGGGAGTTTCGAAGACAAGGGTTCATAGGTTTTCGGGGATTGAAAACCCAAAATCATGAAAAGTGAAGAACCAGGGGAAGGTATTTCGAGATACCGGAATTTGGCATTTCGGGAATCCTGAAGACCAAGAGAGCCAATCATTTCGGTGTTGGAAAACCCAAAACCACGAAGGGAGGAGAAAGTCGGGAACCAAAGTGTTTCAGTATTTCGGAAATTGGGTTTTTGGGAGTCTTGAGGGCAGAACATCGGGCTCTTTGATTCGATGAACCCCGAAGAAGGCTGTGTTCATATGAGGGGAGGTCACATGGACTAAGGGTATAGCCCAGGGGGCTAACCACGAGTAAAGCCGTTTCAGAAAATCGACATTTTGGAGATCGGGAGATCGAAGAGTCAAGGACTCTCGACATCAGCACACAGGGAGTCCCGAAACCCGAAATTTCCATTTCAGGAAAAGGTCGCAGTCGTGTTGATTCCATGTGTAGGTGGAAGCTCGTGTCGGTTTCATGCTTGTGTAGGTCGAGTTTCACGAAGGACCTGTGGATTAAAGATTGAAGATTCCAACTGGGAATCAAAAGAGCCTCTTCGGCTTAAAAGAGGAATTTGAACGATCCTTAGACCGGGAGGTCGCGCATAATCTGCTAAGGCAGGGGGGGTCTACGTCAAAGTGGTATCAGAGATTGAATCTGTTTGTATATTTCAGGCAGAGAGAGCAGGAAGGAAAACACTCTGATATACACAAGTTTGGTATCAGAGGCATCTTGCAGAGACAGGTAGGGGAAGACAGAGTGATGGAAGCTTTGTAATGATTGTTTGCAGGTAGGCAGCAATCAAGAAAACAGTCAGGAGAATTGTAAGAAAAAGATGGAAGCACTCAGGGTTACAGAGTGACAGCAGCAGATCTGTCAGGAGGACAGATAGATAGTGGGCATAATGACTACTAAAGGTCATGCACGCGATGGGAAGAATATCCATCAACAGTAGGAGAACGTTGAATGGGACAAGGAGCTTGCCGAGATTAGGGCAAGGATGGATGAACTTGAATTATAGATGCATCAGGATGCAAGGTTGCAATGGGTATATGAATGGCCCATGAAGACAAAGAAAAAATGTTCAGTCAGAGAATTATTGGCCAGAAGACAGTGGAGGTTGTTGAGAATATGGTTGAGGCATGCTGAAAACCTCAACAGACCAGAGAAGAAAATGGTTTAGGTGTGTGAATGAGAGGATAGGATAAACCTCAATAGTGAGGATGACATGGGATCAACTGAAGATCTCAGAGACTGCTGAGAGAGCAGAGAAGAAATTCACAATTTCCAAGAGGGAAAAGAGTTGAGATCACTGCGGGATCTCACGGTCTGTCAAGAAGACAGCCAGGAAATTTCACGTTGCTGGGATGGAAATAAGATGAGATCACTGCGGGATCTCATAGACTACCAGGAGGGCGATAGGAAAATCCCAATTTACTAGGTGGGCATGGGAATAGAAGTGAGACTATCTAAAAGTCTCCTGAACTCAGAGGTGATTTTAGATCAGCCAGAAGGGCCGACAGAGCAGATGAGCTCAAATATGGATTTGGATCATCCAGAGCAGTGGACAAGGAAGGAAGATCAGAGAAATCTTATGATGATTGGGGGAATTGGAATATTCCTGCCACTCAGCCCAGAGGAGGCCAAATTATGTGTTGTCGATGAAGCAACAACAGTGAGAGAAATACAGCCAGTCGTGACTGTCAAAGAATAATTGGAGCAGACATTAGAGACTTCCCAAGAAGAAGAAGAAGAAGAGAATTCTGAGGAATGGCTCAAGATTATCAACCAGGAAGTTGAAACGACTGCAGCATTGGAGCTTGCAGCAGAATAAACTGAAGAAGAGATAGACAGCATGAGTCTTGCTGATTTGTGCGAAGAGATTCAAGCCCTGGAGAGAAGGGGAATGTGCAGGGCATGCATATCCAACAGATCAGGTTGGAAGTATATGAAGGGAAATTCCAGGCTGAGGGGCAGCTGGAAGAAGCTAGAGGCATACCAGCAAGAGAAATGGCAGAAGAACTTTCAGAGATGATGGTTGAATAGCAGGTCAATAAGGAGATTGCAGAGATGAAATCTACAATAGGGTGGCAAGTTGAGGCCACAAAGGATGAAGAAGATGACATGGGAGATCATTGTGATCTGCCCATTTGCAAAAAAATTTGCAGCAGAGGAGATTGCATGAACAGGGCCAACCAGGGAAGCAGCTGGACAAGATGATAGAAGACATCAGAAGGCTGATGTTGAGATCAACATAGACTGCCAACAAGGAGAAGTTGGGTAGAAGAGAAGAAACAACAGCAACAACAACAAAGAAGTGGAAGCAACAACAACAGGAGGGAAGTGGAGCAGATGAACAACTCCCAAGAATTGTTTGGGATCCAAGAGGATTTCAAAAACTGAGATGGGAAGCTCATGAGCAGGAGCTCATGAATTTTGCATCAGAGGAGTATGATGTAGGAGCATCTCTCCATGCCAACCATGCGCTAGCCAGCCAACCCACATCAACACACACATTCAATGAGGAGAAGAGGCGCCAACCCTCTCACATTTTAAAATTTGAATGTAAATGTAATTAAATGCATGTAAGGCCATTGAGCCATGAAGCCATGCCTTTGTGCAGGAAAATATGTAGATATCCTTCAATGGTTGTAAGGCTGCAATCTAGTTCTGATTCAGACTAAACAACCATTTATTGGTAAGTCAATGTAAATTGAATAAGGTAGGTAGCTTGGAGGGAAGAGCTCGAAGAGCCCCCTCATGTAAAAGATCATTTTGGTCTTGTTTTGAGTTAGTCTCAGAGGGAATAGAGAATCTAAGTGAGTAGAGCAGAGAGAGAGAGTCGAGACTCTGTTACAGTCCATGCTTAGAACACCTTGTAAACAAGCATTTTCATGTTAATACAAAGAGACAGTTTCCTGTATGATTCTGTGTGTGCTTATGTGTTGAATGGATGTCTATGTGTGTTCATTATATGATGTGAATGTATGTTAGGTATGCATTTGTAGGGTTAGATAGGTTCTGCTATCTGAGGAGTTGTTTGATTTTAGGTTTAGGGGATCTTTGAGGCTTCATGCCAAGAGGGAGTGATAGAACACTGTGGGTTCTGATAGCTAGTGCTTAGAGAGCACTTCCAATTCTATGGAATTTGCACAAAGACGTGCCATGAGGGAATACCACCCAAAGTCATTGACTCAAGGAGAAGACCTCAAGTTTACTAAACACCTTGAAGGAAAGATTATGTAGAGGAAGACACAGTGGAAGACAAGATCACTGCGGGATTCTGCAAGAACTCTGTCAGGTGGGCATTGAGTAAATGCATAGGTTGCATTGAGAGGAGACTCTGCCAGGAGAGCATTGAGTCAGTGTGCAGATAGAGCATAGAAGGAAAGAACTCCTTTGATTCTGGAACTGAAGAAGAGTCCAAGGAGGGATCTTCACAGGGTTACTAAACACCCTATAGTCTCAGCAAGAAGTTTGCTTGAGCAAAGGAATGCCAGGAGGGAATCAAATTCTCCATCTGAAAGAGAAAGGAGGAAAAGGGTAAAGTCCCCTTAGAGATATGAGTAGTGGAGAATCTTAGAAGAGATAGCACCGAGTTAGCATGCAAAGATTCTGCAAGGTGTGTAGGAGTCATGGAAACCTTTTAAGGTTTCAGAGAAGGCCAAGCTCAGGAGGGAGAGTGCTTTTATGCACAAAGGTTACAAAAGTTTGTAGAGTCCGAAGAGGAGACCCTTTGGAGGGTTGATACCGAGATAAGCTTAGGAGAGAAAGCATCTTTGAGAACGCAGGTGAGATTAACTATCGATGAACTTGCAAAGAAGAAAAGAAAAGGTCGAAGCCCTTGGATTTTGGAAAATCTTCCAAGGATCGAAAGAAAACACATGCTCAACTGGGGGAGCACAGTTGTCGTCAGATTGGGCTGAAGGGAAGATATGGATTGTTGAATTTCCACGTCCAGATAGCAGTAAGAGAGCGCATAGGAAGGGAGTAGATCTGGACCGTTAGATCTCACTCAGGCAGTCGATAGCTGTCGGATCTGTCAGAAGAAGCATGAGGTTTAAACCCTCGTGAGCAGAGGAGAAAAGTCCCGAAACAGGCATGGATGTTGGGATTTTGGAGTTCGATATTTCAGAGGTCCTGATGGTGAAAGATCGGGATACTCCATAGCGATAGTCTTGAAATAAGTGAAGAGATCTGAGTCATCCGTTTAGAGGAGGACACGTGTCGCAAGATCACCCATTTTGGGGATTCGGACATTGGGAAGCACAGAGGGGAGTATTTTGACTTCGTCAATGATGAAGTCCCGAAAATGATCTGGACCATCCCTTCGTAGGAGGACACATGGTGGAGATCGAGGAGTCCATCAGGTTTTCAGATACCAGGGATTCAAAAATATAGAGGAATTGTGCCACCGGGATCATGGAGTTCCAAAATCCGAAAGAGGATCGGAAGCGTCCAGGGAGAGGACACGTGGCAGTAGGAGGGTACTTCGGTATTTCAGGTACCGGAAGTATCAGAGGTCAGCGAGGGCTTAGTGCAACGGGAGAACCTGAAATGGGAAGTCTGAAAGGATTTGCGGGAGGCGTCATTTTGGCGTATCGGAGTTCGAAACTTCGGGAGTTCCGAAGACAAGGGTTCAGAGGTTTTCGGGGATTGAAAACCTGAAATCACGAAAAGTGAAGAACCGGGAGAAGGTATTTCGGGATACCGGAATTCGGCATTTCGGGAATCCTGAAGACCAAGAGAGCCAAGCATTTCGGTGTTGGAAAACCCAAAATCGCGAAGGGAGGAGAAAGCTGGGAACCAAAGTGTTTTGGTATTTCAGAAATCAGGTTTTCGGGAGTCTTGAGGGCAGAACATTGGGCACTTTGCATTGATGAACCCCGAATAAGGCTACGGTCATATGAAGGGAGGTCACATGGACTAAGGGTATAGCCCAGGGGGCTAACCACGAGTAAATTCGTTTCGTCAAATCGACATTTCGGAGATCGGGAGATCGAAGAGTCAAGGACTCTCGACATCAACACACAAGGAGTCTCGAAACCCGAAATTTCCATTTCGGGAAAAGGTCACGGTCGTGCTAAGGTCATGTGTAGGTGGAAGCTCATGTTGGTTGCATGCTCATGCAGGTGGAGTTTCACGAAGGACCTGTGGATTAAAGATTGAAGATTCCAACTAGGAATCAAAAGAGCCGCTTCGGCTCAGAAGAGGAATTTGAATAATCCTTAGACCGGGAGGTCACGCACAATCTGCTGAGGTAGGGAGGGTCTATGTCACTAGTCATGAAGGGACTTCAGCCACTAAGCCTCCTCTGTTTGATGGAACAAATTTTTCCTTCTGGAAGGTTAGAATGAGAACATACCTAATGGCCTTAGGTGCTGATGTTTGGGATGTAGTAGAGACTGAATACATAAATCCTATTGTGCTAGCTTCCAAGGATGATAAGTTAGAATTTATCTTTAATGCTAAGGGAATGAATGCTATCTTGAATGGACTTGCAGAAGCCGAGTTTGTAAAGGTGATGCATCTTCAAACTGCCAAAGAAATGTGGGATAAACTTATTAGCAGCTATGAAGGAAATGAGAATGTAAAAGATGCCAAACTTCAAACATTTAGGTTGAAGTTTGAACAACTAAAGATGAATGAAGATGAAAATGTCAGCAAGTATTTTTTAAGAGTTGAAGAAATTGTGAATTCCATGAAGGGTCTTGGTGAGAAGATTGAAGAATCAATTTTAGTTCAGAAGATTTTAAGATATTTTCTTGATAAATTTAATCCAAAAGTCTCTGCAATAGAAGAACTAAATGATCTTAAAACTCTGTCCATTGATCAACTCCTAGGAACTTTAACTGCATATGAAATGAGAATCAACAAAGATAAATCCATTACTAAAGAAGCATCTTTTAAAGCAGACAAGAATATTGATTCAGATTTAGATGATATTGAGGCAAAATTTGTGAGAAGGTTAAAGAAAGGATTAGGCAAATACAAAGGTAAGCTTCCATTCAAATGTTTCAATTGTGGTAAGATAGGTCATTTCTCAAATAAGTGTCCACACAAGAAGAAGGACCAGAACTCTGAAGGTGAAGAGAAGCACAAATCCAAAAGATTTGATAAAAAGAAAAGTTTATGTGTAAACAATGATGA
>ML776707.1:628959-689216 GCA_009831015.1 Picea engelmannii | reverse complement strand
AATGTCATGCTGTTAGGTACCCATGAACATAATAGGTTGGCTTGTGATGAGACCCCCTATCCTCTTGGCTAGGTCTTGTTTTTTTTTTTTTTTTCTCGGGTCCCTCTTGTTTATTGCTGAGAGGATTTTTATTTCCTTCTCGGGGATCCCTGGGCAAGGCATCTCGAGGTTTCATTTTTATGGATTTTATCTTTTACCAGCTTCTTTTACCTTCTAGGCCTTTAGCCCCTACTTCCCATGAGACAAGGTGAAACCCTACAAACAGATCATCCTAATGCCCGGACTAGGGGAATGGGATAGATGAGTGGGAGATAAGATGAAAAAGTGATGATATGATGGGAGCAGACGATGACTCTTCAGAAATCCCTCCTGTGGCAAACCAAAACCTATGTGTACAAGCTTGCTAGGACACCCTATCAATCCCCTCAACAATGGTCAAGTGGGTCAATGTAAGATCCAAGTAGTCATTAGAAATAAAAGGAGTAAGATGCATATATCTAAAGGTTATAATGATCAAAAGTGACACATACCATGATACCTAGACCAATTACCTCATGGAGCAAGAGAATTCTCCGATACAAGACCAAGCCGATGGTGATGGATGCTACTACTGCTGACAAGACGAATCTGATGAAAGAAGAAAAGGATGGGCCCTCCAGGGCCATGCTCAGGTCAATCCTACTCTCGGTACTCCATGTCTAGGACCTGTGGGCCTCGAGACATGATCTCCTAGTTATCCCATGAAATCAGGGATAACATCTGGCTCCAACTCGAGGACATGTGCTCACCATAGAGTGCATGAGAACCTCAACATATCTGGCATAACTTGCAGACCTGCTCAACTCGATAGGAGAATCAGTAACAAAGATGGGGTGGTATTGCCCCCCCGTATATATACACACATATATAACTGAAATAAAACAAACAATATGCAAGTGTGGAAGCAAACTAACATTTAATGCAAATGGTATAATACACGAAAAATGCCTACTTACCTTCACTTACCTGTGAAGTCAGGTCCCCCCACCTTGGTGGGGTTTAAGGAGGTGCCCGCTGATAGGTAATGGGCACCTTCTTCCTTCCAAAGTAGACAAGTAGTATGAATTATCAACTGATTCCATTCCAACCTTGAAGGGTTCGAGCCACGACTGTGTGCTTCCTTTTACATTAGTTGGATCTCCTTTTTGAGTATCCCACATCCATACCATATCTCCCTCCTTATACTTTTTGACTTTGTATTTGGTTGTTCCCTGGACAACCCTGTTGTATTGTACTGAGGGAGGTGGGCGGACTTCTACTGTAAAGACTTCTTGTTGGGACGGGTGGATTTGTACTTCATCTTCATTTTTCTTTAATATCTTTACCATCCCAACTTCTTTGTTCTTGAATTAATCTAGGAGTTGTTGGTATTCTTTTTTCTTGGGCCATTCGATCTGATCAAAGTCTTCTTTTGTTGCAAAGGGCATGTCTTCTAGAGAATATTTATGAAGAGTTTGTATCATATCGTTCTTCGTTTTGTCATTATTTACGGGATGAACAATATCCTGCACATGGTCCCCAGTTATTGGCACATTAAGTAGACGTCCCACCATTCCATCTTTCAAAGGTAATCACAAAAAGGTGAGGTCCATCCCAAGGGAACCACCTATCATTGTGCCAAACTTCCTAGATAATAACATTAATCCCCACACGTCTGGGACATCAACCACCACAATGTCAATGTTGACTGTCTTTTCTGGATACTCCTTCAGGCGTACATCAACATTTTCAACCACCCCATGTGTGGGTATTCCTTTGGATTCGAAACCACACACATTCCTATAAGGCCTAGTGACCTTCAAACCCACTTGTTGTATGACTTTAAGCGACATCATGTTGGCACCAACACCTGTATCTAGCATGCAATTATGAGATTTTTGTTGTTCATTGTCAAAGTCATGAAGAAAGGAGGGTTCTCACCATATTGGACCTTGAAATGATCAGCTTGTAACATAATAGGGGGATCTATAGGTTTATCTGATCTCGAAAAGAAGGTGTCAAATCGTTCCTTGACGGATGGGATCTTGATTGCTTCTCTGAGGGGAACATTCACATGCATCTTCGATAATACCCCTTCGAAGTCAAAATTTAGGTCAACCTTACCAGCCTTGGAAGTCTTGGGAAGAAGTATCTCCAAGGGCAGGGGATTTTCCTAATCAGTAGTAGGTTGTTTCGAGTTCTTCCTTCTGTACACTTGAACTTCTTGTTTCTTTAGCTTTTCTCGCGATTCCTGATCCAGGTTGTTTATCACCACCATCCTTGTTGCTCTGGCTGCTTCCCTTACGACTTCTTGATGTTCTATATCTGTGATATTTATCTGAGGAAAGCCCATGAAGTAATCCATGTTGTTGACTTGTTGATGGCCAGCATTATAAGAACATTCATGCTCCCAATGTGCTTCACTGCACTCCAGGCACCAAGGATTTTCATCAACAACGTTTGTAGGGACCAAGGTATTTGGAAGTTTGTGCTCATTCTTTGGCTTGTAAAATTGGTTCCCTTTCTAGAATTGTCCTTTGAACGGGGCCCTGGGTGCTTGGATCTGGGATTTTTCAAGTCTAACAATCCGACTCATCATTTCTTCTTGATTCTTTATGATGCCATCCATAGAGGCTTGTAGATTGCTGATACTAGTACATAGATCTGAAGTAGGCTCAACATTGTGTACTATTTTCTGCTTGGTGTCTATTCTCTCCCTTGGGTTAGAAAAAGGCTCAATTTTAGATGAAAGGAGGTTCCCTTCTTTCTTGGTGGTGAGATCTTGGGCTTCTTGAATGGACTGGGGGGTTTTGTCTCTAAGAAGATACCCTAGTTGGCCATTGAAATATCTGGTGTAAATATGGACAAGGTAGTCATCTTTTGGGTGATGGCTTGTGGGAATTCGTTGTAGTAATGTCTCGAATCTGGTGTGAAACTCTCGAATGGACTCATTTTCATACTTAGCAAGGCTATTTAGTCATGTGAGGATCATATTAGGGTCTTCTTTGATACTCCATCTTTTAAGAAAGGCCTCTTCAAGTCTATCCATGGTCTTGATGCTTCCATCGGGGAGGCTTAGGTACTAGTGCCTTGAGGTATCATAGAGAGTAGCAGAGAACAACTTTATGACCAAATATTCAGCATCATCACTGATGGGGTGAAGCTGAAAGAATGCCCAAAAGTTGCTCATATGCTCTTCGGCACTGATTGCATTAGTACCAGTGAATTTAGGCAACCACTTCTCATACTTGGGTGGCATCTGCCTAGGGTAGCCTGGCATGGCTAACATGTCTAATGGCATGAAAAGGGTAGATGACCATTGTCTTTTATTGTTGGCTAGGTTAGTTGTAGCGGTCTGAGAGGTAGACATGATTCTTAAAGGGAGGCTCTTCCCGAAAAGTGATTTGACAACATTAGAGTTTAAGGGAGGCTTCCTTCTGAAAGACAAAGGAGGATTGTTGAATCTCCTTCTAGTTTGTGGAGTTTCCAGATATTTTACTTGAAACTACCAAAGAAAAGGGGGAATAACACCCTAGTGGAGTCACCAGGTAAGCTTGTAAGAAAATGTCTTTGAGGCAAGGCTTACCAAAAAGGTTTGTCGTTTCAGGAGAATTGACTTAGTGTTCCCCAACAACGGTGCCAAAATGTTATTGCACAATTTGTAGCTAGGTCAAATGGCTAGAAGATAGAGGCCAAACTGGCGTAACAAGAACCTGCCCCACCCAAGGTCACCACAATGGGGAGGTTCTTTCTATTTAGGGAAGTTAGGCCCAGGGTAGATGTCCCAGGTAACCTGGGGTTTTGAAGAGGCTAAGGTATAAAGGTCAAATTAAAAATTCCCTCCTCACAGGTTACCACCAAGATCAGATAGTCTGGCTAAACAACCAATAATGAAGTGTAATCCCAAATGAGAACACCTGCCCGGAACAAAGCAACAACAAAACAATATATGCAGGCTATGATTCAATGGGTTAGTACTTCATATAACTATCTGATGTCAATATATTAGCAATTATAACAATAGATATCAATGAGATCAGTGTTTAACAATATAGCATTGGAAAAATATCAATTCATCAATAAATATTGAGATGATGTAGCCAACAATGTATTTAATCAATCCCTTACTCAATAAATGATTTAAAACACCATCTAATTGCTTATCAATAGAAAGTGTTGCGTCAAGGTGGAGTAACCAAGTGTGACGTCAGCCTTATTAGGGTTAGTTAGTTAGTTAGGGTTTCAAATTTAATAATTTTAAGAGTTGTTTCAATCACTTTAACTTCAACGTTGGAGGCTAAAGATCAGTGCCTAGGGTTATGGAGTCAAAAGGAGAAGGACACACAACTTGAAGAGGATGAGATTTAAAGGACAAGAGGGAAAGGTTTCAAGGTGTTGCAATGGTAGTGCCTTGAAGATAGAACCCTAGGGGAGAGAGGCTCACTCTGGTGTTGCTTAAGCAAGGCCTCGTGCTCTCCTCCTTCCCGACAAACGACTAGCTCAAAGACAAGTAAAATCAAGACAAGAGAGTTTAAAGAGGGAGATTGTTGCAAAGGCAAGGCTCTTTCATCAAACCCTAAAAGGAAAACGACCCTAGGTGTAGATAACCTAGGCCTGGGACATCCTCTTTCTCTTGAAATTTAAAAGTAGGCTAGCTTAAGTGAGGAATATAGAAGGAGTGTAGAAATGGCTAGGCTCTCTTATTCTTATTCAATGGCTTAAAAGGTTTTTCTATCAAGGGACATGAGACAACGACCTACTTGTGTGTTTTTCCCCTAGGGTTTTGATTCAACAATGTATATATAAATAGAATGCAAGAAATTAAATTACAACCATTCAATCAAGAAGTTTTGCAGAAAAATACTTACAAATCACTAAGAAAATAGCATGCAAACCCTAGTTGTAAACCTTCCTTCAAGAAAAACACCATAAATTGCCAAAAATCTCTTCTCCAAGCAAGTGCACCTTCTTAAAAATAACCAATAACCCTAATAGGGAGCAAAAATCAGACCTCACTATGCGAGTGAGTGATGAGTTATGTTAAAATGAGGATAAAACTCCTCAATATATATTGTATCATGACCTTTAATTAAATTTTAGGTCATAAAATTAGCCGACAAGGCTTTAAACAAAAATCATATTATTTTTACATTAAATGTTCTTTTAAAACCCTAAATGAGCAAAAAGTGAGACGTCAAGCCCTCCTTAGGGAGACATTAGGCCTTTTTGGGGCCAATGCAGCATCCAGAAGCCAGACATTAGCCCTCCTTGGGCTCTTCCAAACTGCCACACGTGCCAAGAACCATGTCTGTCTGCCATATGCTCATGATGATGTCACAAGCCTCCTGGTGATGTCCTGGGTTATCTGGGGCCAACATTCCACTGCAAGTGGGTCAACCCCCTTAGGTCTGGCTCAGCCAAAGTGCCCCTGATGGAATGTCTTCTTCTTCTCTGGTGCAAGATCTTGGTCAAACATTGTCCTGTCTCTGCCCCTGATGGGGTCCCAACAACCATCTAATGGGATCTTCAGCCCCATGGAGATCCGAACTAATCATCTCCCCATGTGTACCAGTCCATGTGGTACCTGTCCGTTGGTCATGGTCCTGCACATCAAAGAATTCGCCCTCCATGGGCTCATTAATCACAGGGATCATAGCAATGTTAATCATGTCTCATCATTAATATTATTAGACATATGCATAAAAACTTTGATATATCATCCAATAGCTCAAAGATATTACAAAGACCTACAATACAAGGCTGAAGAAAAAGACAAGTCACCCTATTGGGCTAGTATCCATAAGGAAAGGAAAGTCTCCAAGGGGTATCATCCAAGCCATGTATAATGAGGTTATGTAGATAAGGGATGTCCAGACATATAGGTATAGTGAAAGACAGGGATTCATGATATTACATGTGGGTGCCTTTGTAGAAAGCGAGCTGTACCCGTCATGGATGCAATTTTTTCCAAGCCCTTTCTTTCCTTTATTCTTTCTTTTCTTTATTTACTTTTCCTTTTTTTATTTCAAGGACTAACTAGAGGACACTTCCTTGGCGTGGTGACCAGTGATGACAGTGTTACCCACAAGCACTTTCACAGGGATGATAAGGCTGGCTCATGAAGAGACCCCCTTTCCCTTGGGCATGCAACCAAAGGTCACTTCCTTGGCGTGGTAACCAGATAGTGGCAGTGTCATGCTGTTAGGTACCCATGAACATAATAGGCTGGCTCGTGATGAGACCCCCTATCCTCTTGGCTAGGTCTTATTTTTTGTTATTTTTCTCGGGTCCCTCTTGTTTCTTGCTGAGAGGATTTTTATTGCCTTCTCAGGGATCCCTGGGCGAAGCATCTCGAGGTTTCATTTTTATGGCTTTTATCTTTTACCAGCTGCTTTTACCTTCTGGGCCTTTAGCCCCTTCTTCCCATGAGACAAGGTGCAAACCTACAAACATATCATCCTAATGCCCATACTAGGGGAATGGGACAGATGAGTGGGAGATAAGATGAAAAAGTGATGATATGATGGGAGCAGACGATGGCTCTTCAGAAATCCCCCCTGTGGCAAACCAAAAACTATGGGTATAGGCTTGCTAGGACACCCTGTCAATCCCCTCAACAATGGTCAAGTGGGTCAATGTAAGATCCAAGCAGTCGTTAAAAATAAAATGAGTAAGATGCATATATCTAAAGGTTATAATGATAAAAAATGACACATACCATGATACTTGGACCAATTACCTCATGGAGCGAGAGCCTTCTCCGATACAAGACCAAGTCGATGGTGATGGATGCTACTACTGCTGACAAGATGAATCTGACAAAAGAAGAGAAGGATGGGCCCTCTAGGGCCATGCTCGGGTCAATCCTGCTCTCAGTACTCCATGTCTAGGATCTGTGGGCCTCAAGACACGATCTCCTAGTTATCCCATGAAATCAGGGATAACAGACAACAATCTCTACATTAAGTCTAAAGGTGATAATCTACTAATTGTTTTGGTTTATGTAGATGATATTATTTTTGGTTGTACTAATGAATCATCTGTCCAGTGGTTTTCTAACTCTATGAAAACAGAGTTTGAGATGTCCATGATAGGAGAACTATCATATTTTCTTGGTTTACAAGTAAATCAGAGTTCTACAGGAATATTTATCTCTCAAAAAAAATATTTGAAAGAGATGTTGAAGAAATTTTAGATGGAGGATTCCTCTCCTGTTAGTACACCTATGGTGGTTGGTTGCAAGCTCAGTAAAGATGATATGTCACCTGATGTTGATCAAAGGACATACCGATCAATGATAGGCAGTCTTTTGTACATCACAACATCTCGTCCTAATATAATGCAAGTTGTTGGAATGGTAGGTCATTATCAATCATCTCCTAAACAAAGTCACTTGGTAGTCGTCACAAGGATATTCAAATACTTGAAGGGAACAATGACTTATGGTCTGTGGTATCCCAGAAATCATAATTTTCAGTTAACTGCTTATTCAGATGTAGATTGGGCAAATTGTGTTGATGAGAGAAAAAGCATGAGTGGAGGAGCATTCTTTCTGGGTGACTCTTTAGTAGCATGGCTTAGTAAAAAGAAAGGATCAATTTCATTATCAACTATAGAGGCAGAATATATTACTGCTGCTACTTGCTGCACACAAATTTTATGGATGATACAAACTCTTGCAGATTTGAAGGTAACTTACATTGATCCCATTCCACTTCACTATGATAACACCAGTGCCATCAGTCTCTCTAAGAATCTTGTACTTCATTCAAAATATAAGCACATACCAATAAAATGCCATTTTCTCAAAGAACAAGTTACAAACAGAATTGTTCAGCTGAATTATATTCCTTCCACAGAACATATAGCTGATATCTTTACTACACCGTTAGAAAAAACCCCTTTTGGATATCTTCGTCAAAAGTTGGGGGTTATAACTTATTTCATCTAATCTGTTCACCTGATCAGGGGGAGTACTTATTGAATATCTATTGTATTTCTAAGTTGCTCATAGTTGACAGGGGGATTATGTACTGCAACAACTCAGGGGGAGCGTGTTACTTCTTTGAAATTGATGTCAAAGGGGGATAAAGTGTAATGGTAAGGATTCTATGAGTAGTGGTAAGGATGATATGAGTAGTGTCTTCAAGGTTTCCATCAATGCCAAGCTGGGATATTGTTGGAATGCTTTCAAATAGAGGTAGAGTATGCGTGTTTGTCATTGATGGAAAAGATCAAGACCAACAACGCAACGATGATCGCATGGCAAGATCAAAAGCGAAAACTCCAGGAGTCAAGGAAGCAACTCACGACAAGAATGATGAAATTGCAAAATGTGAAACCATGACATTTCGGGGTTTTGGATACCGAGATTTGGAGGAGTCAAGGAAGCAACTCACAGCAAAAAATCGCGAAATGTGAAACCATGACTTAATCTCCATTTCGGATTTTTGGATACCGGGAGTTGGAGGTGTCAAGGAAACTCACGACAAGAATAATGAAATCGCGATATGTGAAATCATAAAAATATCTAGACCGTCGAATCATCAAGATTGTGGACCATTGATCTGACTCCATTTCGGAGTTTCAGATACCGGAAGTTGGAGGAGTCAAGAGTCGAGACTCTTCATCACAAGAGTCCCGAAGTTGCAAAATGTGAAACACTGAAATCCCGAAACAGGCACATCATCAAAGACTCAATTTCAGAGTTTCGCAGACTGGGAAATCAAAGATCAAAGGAACTTTAACCTTTGAAGTAGCGAACCCAAAAATCCTGAAACAAACACAACGAAGGCCTGTGAAGTTTTGAAATCATGATAAGATCTGGACCGCTGGGTCCATAGGACACGTGGAGAAAGATCGTCATTTCGCTGACTGGAAAGTCAAAGGAACAGGGTTCCCTAACCTCTCAAACTCACGATATGCGAAATCGCGAAATAATCCTAGTCGTTGGATCAAGGACAAATCTATGTCGTCAGACCTAGGAGGTGAGTGTGGCAGACCATGTCAGCAAGGACAGGTGGCAGCCTATGTCAGAAAGGACACGTGGTGCAATCATATAAGGACAAGTGTCAAGTTGATTTGGCATTTCAGGAACTTGGAAATCACAATTCTGAGTGACACGTGGCAGACACACAGATCACGACACGTCATTGAGTGACGTCATTCCAGGAATTTAGTTTTGAGAGTTTTATCATCAACTCTCCCCCAAAGTACCAAAAGATAAAGTTATGGGGCTGAGGATAGTCATCCGATCACCACGGATCGTGGATCGTTGATCGTTGATCTGAAGAGCGAAGCACTCAAATGATTAGCGAGTGGTCATAGGTTGTGGTCACATCGTCGAGAGTTGGAGGAAGGCACTAGCAACTAAACTCCATTTCGGAGATCGCGACTTGGAGAGTCGAGATGCCTCGCAACAGGAATTCGCAACATGCAAAATCACGAAATGCGAAAAACACCTTTTGGTGTAGGCTGTAATCACGGTCAGTGGTCATGTGAGAGGGAGGATATAGCACCAAGCTAAGCTCCTTTTCAGCGATTTTAACATGAATAATCAAGACTCTTCACCACAGGAATGTCGAAATGCCGAAATGCCGAAATGCGAAATGGTGAAATCAACCCGACACCCTGTACTTGTAATCCAACGATGTTGGATACTTGGAAATCTGATTGAAGGGCTACTATTGTTCTTCACATTTAATCGATCAATTACGATTCAGTTAGCATAACTAAACCATGACTCTTGGAAGGTTGGCAATTCAATTGTTGATGCGTTTTCTTGGAGGTTCATAGTGTAACTGCTAGAAATGACTGATGGTTTCTGCCAGAGGACTCGAAGAGACTTCAGGGTGATCGCCAGAGAATATGAAAAGTCTTGAGGCATCTTCCAGTGGCATGAATATTGTTCATAGAGGATATTGACAGATGTAAGACCGTTGGATCCTGGAACTGCAATAGAGGGAATGAGCTCGATTGTGACAGAGAAGACGAAGAGTCTTGACTGCTGGAGAGGCTAAGGAATCTCGACATAACACCCATTGATGATGGATGCATGGGTTTAACCACCAGAGAAGCTGAAGATTTTCAATGATGATCAGGAAGAGCACTCGACATGGGGAGATCATGCAGAAGCATTGTGAATAGAGGATGCAGAAGATGCACAGAGAGAATAAAAACGTAGAATAGAGAAGAGATTGTGTGTTGTTGAGAGTGATTCAGGTGTGTAGAAGGAGGCAAAGTGCATCAACTGAAATACACAAAAGAGGAATGGTGCATTGAATGGACATGGCATACAGAGCATAAAAGGCAGAAGAACAGAAAGCGCAAGGCATGTGTGCAGGAAGAAAGTGAGGCAGACAGAGCAGGGTAGTGTAGCAGAACAATGATGAGACTGGTAAGCCATTGATGAACATTATATCACTGTAATAAGTTTCAGTAGAAAAAAATGATATTTAAGGGTGGTTGGGAGGTGCTAGGGAGGAATTTTGTCCTCGGAGGTTCAAGTGGGTGCTTGAACATAGGGAGTTGTAGCTTCCATCTGGTTGCAGCTAGAAAAGTCAGGGTGGTAGGGAGGTGCAAGGGAGAACTGTTGTTCTCTGTTTTATAGGTTGGTGCCTGTGTGACTGGAAGTTGGTGCTTCCATCCAGTTGGTGCTGGAACACTTAGGGAGTTGTTTCTTCCTTCTAGTGGGTTCTAGAGAAACCAAGGAGTTTGTGCTTCCTTCTAGTGGGTGCTAGAGAAACCAAGGAGTTGGTGCTTCCTTCTAGTGGGTGCTAGAGAAACTAGGGAGTTGGTGCTTCCTTCTAGTAGGTGCTAGAGAAAATAGAGAGTTGTTTCTCTCAACAAGTTGTAGCTTTCAAAACAGAGGTTGTAGCCTCACAATGAGTTGGAGCTCATATGTATGATAATGTACAGAATGTAAAGATTACTTATCATACCAAGAAGAAGAGGTTTTTACCCTTTATGGGTTTCCTCAAGAAATATCTGTCTCTGTATATTTCATATGTGTGACTGATGTCGAATGTTTTATTGCTTACCTCCCTGCATTATTGTGATTATCATTAATTTCTCTGCAAAGAGTTTAAAATAAGCATAATTGTTTAAGCATGGTAACAATTGATTCACCCCCACCTCTCAGTTGTCCAACAATTATTTAGTCGCAGTACGACTTCCATTAGACCAAAACCCACGGGTGATTGGTAAACTCATCACCTCTAGAGTTAATGGATCCACAGGAGGTTGTTAGACCATGTCGTGAGTCCCAAAGGAGGTGATGAACACCAATTCAACAATATCCCCCTCAGCACCAACTAAGATACTCGACACCAATTGAGTAGACTGAAACCCGTAACCTTTGGGTCTGATACCAATTTAGTGGCAGTATGGCTACCATTAGACCAAAACCCGTGGGTGATTGGTAAACTCATCACCGCCAGAGTTAATGGATCCATGGGAGGTTGTTAGACCATGTCGCAAGTCCTGAAGGAGGTGATGAACACCAATTCAACAGGGTCAACATCAGGACTTGATAACAAAGACAAGAAAATAAAGAAGACAAAGAGAAAAATCAAAGAAATAGAGGTTCTAGAAATATACTTGAAAACAACAAATGAAATGTTAAGGACCCAAAGCCAGAAAATTCATGAAGAGAATGAAAAACTTAAGAATAAAAATTGGAAATTGGAAAGATAAACTATTGCATGGTTTGTAAGCAATAGTTTATCTTTCCAATTTCCAATGACGATGAAATGACGATGAAATCAATGGCACAAAAATAACAAATCAAGGAGTTAACCCAAATTGATTTATACCCCTAAATTAGACCTTAATTGTATTTTTCAATTTTTGGGAAAAGAAAGATGGGATTTTCAAAGTAAAATTCAATGAAAGGTAAGTAAAAAAAAGCATATATATTAGGCAATAGAGTCTTCAATTGGAGTATGACCAATGAACTCAAGATATGACCATGAAATAGCTTCCTTGATGTCTAACAAGGAAGATTATGAGTCTTGAGATTCATGTACCACTACATAAAGAAAACAAAAATTCATGAAATTCAAAAAGATTGTTTGTGTCAAGACTAACCTCCACATGTTGTTTCTCAAGGGTGGTATAACACCTTTTGAAAATTTGATTGAGTTTCCTCCAACTAAAAATGGACTTGAGATAAACCATTAAGGGGACCGGTGTTTGAGAGTAAGGAGAAACATGTAACTGGATGTAAGGAATCATAAATTCTATTAAGGACACAATACTAACCAAAGTGTTTGATTTTATTATTTGTATTTTCAAATGGGAGGCCCCTAGATGGTGAATATCCCTTTAGAAATCAAATTAGAGAAACTAGATGGTGAAGACCCCTTCGGAAATCAATATCTAGACTATTAGAAAGAAATATGCATACATGGTTATGTCATTCTTTTAAAAAACATTGAATAAAAAATGTATAATCATAAATCAAATTGAAAAATATGGGCTTAAGAAGAAAGAACATTTATTTTCACCTAAATTCTCAACTTTGATTGAAAACCATCAGATCGGTAATGGGACACGATGTTGGTTGGAAGACCCCGAAACTAATGTTGTTAGACAAAGACTCAATCCTAAGGCCTACTAAGGAGAACAAACAACACACGCTAATTAATATAGGATTCAAGCATGCAAAAAATCCTTCTCACAAAGAAGCGCTAGTTGGTGATGGAATCCAACATCGCATGATCGATACGCAAAGGGGATGAGTTTCGGCGGTTGGGAAATTTACGTGACAACCTACTTAACGAACTAACACCCTGGTGAAATTTACCTCACTGAGCAGTGGGAAACCCTCCAGGGAGTTTGAGTGAGTCTAGCCAACTTCGATCCCAGGTACAACACCACCTTCCCTTTATTGTCACCTTGGAAAATAAGTCTAAACGATTATGGCCTCTATGGTACCACCTACTATACCAAAGTAGAGGGGGGATAGTCAACAATACGGTTTACACACGAGGGTAGGGTAACTGAGCCCGAAACCACTTTGAGAGATTCCTCATAGAGATGGTTTCTCCCAAGTGATCCCCATAATATGTGCAACCACTACACCAAGACCAACAAAGCAGGGTTGATTACTATGCCACCCCAATGCGACCTCATGCTTGACCCTTGTGTTATAAGGGCTTCCCAAAGTCAGTGATATAGAAATTGGATTTCACTCCCTAACTCAAAGCTCTATGCTTGTTTAGCAGCTTTGGAAACTTATTCTGACAATCCTATTCCAAAGCTCTACACCTAAGCTAAGATGGGTTTGAAGAACCCCGTAAAGAAAAGTTTCTAAATAAATTTTAATTAGCACTTGATTTTAGGTTTTTGTTACTCAAAGGAGTGGTCGTGAAACTGATGGTGTTTCGACTTGACTCTTTAAACCATGCAAGAGGAAAATGAAATGCAAGAATTTCAACTTTGATGAAACCTAGCTATGGGAAGGAGCAAGAGGTTTCAAGCAAATAAATTATTTCTTGATTGATTACTATGTGTGCACTACTAATGACAAAACATATGAGCTAATTATCTAGATAAATGGAAGTAATCTTGCAAGATATTTCAACCCATTTTATTTTGATACAGAGTAATAAAAAATACCATTAAAATATAAAAATATAAAAATGGAAATTCGCATTGAAAGTAAACAATAGTCATGAGGATAAAACCATAAGGCTCTTGTCTAATTAGGATATTTTCACTTCACTTATATGTCCATATACTTGGGTTGGACAATACTTATGCATCCAATGATTTAAATAAATAAGCAACAATATGGAGATGGATGACTAATGAGTTGTCATAGGCATCTTCGTTTATTTGTGGCTACTTTAACATAGTTGAAACATGGAAGCATTAACCACCATACAGAAGCAAAAATATATGGATAAAGGATAAATTGTTCATGGAGGATCGAAGTCAAACTTTAAAGCCAACCAAATGGAGAAATGTGTGGCATATTAACTCATGGGGTGCACAAATATGTCATAAATCCTTTGATACTAACATAATTCTTGTTACACCAAAATGTAGTAAATTACATATCCCAATGAATTGCATAATCACTTCAAGAGCTAATTTGGTCAAGTTGGGCCCATAATAGTCAAATTTCTTCACCCAATGAAGAGTACAAAGGTGTATTTGGAGTAATTTCAAGCACAAAGGTGATACATGGTCTAATATTTGACATGGGACTCCATTTCCTCCTTTAGAAACTCTATAAATGAAATCTCCCATCCTCCATTTTCACAAGTTTAATGAGAGTACAATTACTAGAATTAATTATTACACTTGATGGCGTAGTTATCCATTTCCATACATGGACTACATGGACTCCTATGAAAAAATGGACTCCATTAGTAAGCTTGCATGGTCAAAATGTAGGATTCAAATATTATATTGATAAATTCATGTATATGGTTTTCTGCTTAATGAGAGGTGAACACAATCCTTGAATGCTTGTGGAATAAATGAAGATCTTACAAATGGACGAGAAATTCTGAAGTGGGTGATTGGCTTATGTCCAAATATTAAAAAATGATTAGGCTTTATGTAGTGGAAGTCAAACCTTTCATATTACCTCTATTGCTAAACCTAAGAATATTTACCTTAGAGTATGCTAGAAAAATGTTCAATGTATATGAATTGCACTATCATCCCAACAATATTGGACATAATACTCAAGTTCCTACTAATAATATTACCTTACCTTTAGATTCAAAGAAGTAAATCTATAGAGCAAGAGAAGATATCACGATAAAATATGGATATAAGGGACATGGAGGAATGGGGGAAATTGAAGATGGGATTTATAAGCCAATTCAAATTGATGCTATTGAATAAAAGAATGAAGAGAAAAGGGGAGACTATGATAAAAAAATATATTCTCACCATTGTTGCCCAATATTTCTTACTATTGTAGACTATGATCAGAAATGTATTCTCAACATTGTTTCCCTCCATCCTATAACTAATAAGGATGCAAGAAATATAGTGGAAAAATATTATGACTCTACTACAATTAATATTGACATGAATCAATTTCCTACCATTGATATATTAGTGTTCCATAAATATATCGTGATATTGTTTCTAAGGACTATCTTAGCCAACAAATGATATAGCCATAGGTGTAACATAGGTGTTGAAAAAATAAAGTGATGTTCTTAGTTTGCAACCTATTTAAAGTGATGTTCTTAGTTTGCAAGATTTTGTAGCCACTCTAACTTAACTTCTATCCCTAATTGTGGAGGCCCAATTCTACCTTATACTATTTCCCATCACATGAAATAGTTTTATCACCCACTATTGCAACTTGAAAGTCAAAGATAGGGTGGAGAAACATGTTTAGTTGTTTTTCATTCATGCATCTATCAAAATATGTGAAATTCAACTATCTATAAGTTTTGGTACATATGAAATGCACTTGCTTACATCAACGCACTTTCTTTAGTGTCATTTTTACCTTGCCTGCATTATTTTCTTTAGTGCTTTCATACACACAGGAAATTAATCTTAGATTTTTTTTGCTTCCTTGATTTAATGAGAGATTCATGACATGCCTTTGGTTATAGAACCTCTCTAGCAAACACTTGCATTTGTATTACTTAGACCAATATTGTTTTGTATATAAGTCAATTAATGAGCATAACAATACTCTTTTGCAATAGTCTAGTTTTACAACACATCTAGTTATGTGGGTGATTTGTTGTGGCTCAATTTGTTGGTGCACATTATGTGTATATCGCTAAAACTATCACCTACTTACCTAGGGAAATTCTTCACGGTGTAGTAAAAAATTGCATGCATGATTAAGAGACAATTTCTTGGTGTGGGATCCCACTTCTATTATGCTAATGAAGTCACTATTACACAATTTATTTGTGGTGGTGAAAGAACTCTTTCTTTATGCTATTGAAGTCCCTATTTTGTAGTATCTTTCATAGAATTGAAGGCATCCTTATATTACACTACTAGTGTTGACGCTTAAAAAGAACAACGTTGGGTACCATGCTCGCAAATTATTTCCAAGCCTTATTACTTAATTATATTAATAATACACTAGTAGGTGGGACCCCTTGTTTTACTTATGGCACTTGATGGGGAAGTGACACTTATTTTTTGTTTTCATATGTATTGGTTGCGATACAGTTTTCTACAACTCATTTGCTTCAAATCACAGTTAAAATGCTTATGGTAATATGCTGAGAGAAATGTGATTAAAACAAGGAAAAATATGGTCCTGATTATCTCTCATGAAATACGATTATGCTACCTTTTGGATGAAATAAATACACTCCAATTTTAATTTTGATATTGTATATTGTCCATAGAAAAGATTGGGTGATCACCTCGACCCTTGCTACTATTGTTATGTGCATTGGTTGACTTGCAATTTGGTTGTGTTCCTAGCAAGTTGTCATATGACACAAATTGATAGTGGCAAGGGGTGGCACACTTTGGACTATCATGCACTTTGCAAATTGTAATATGGAAAGTTTGGATATTTGGTTGTATTAAGGGTTTGGAATGTTAATGGTATGGTGAGTTGGCTAGTGGGATTGGATCATACTAAGATATTAATGAATATATGAAGGGAGAAGCAACGTGTCGTAAATGCACGTCACTCAAACTCGCCTGGATTCTTCCACCCTAGTCATTCTTGCATTTTTTCTCTATTAGTTATTGTTGCTCCGCCTTACACAGTCGTGGAGGAAGTATAAAACCTTGGTTTTTATCCTTACACAATATTTTATAGGTATAGGGTTTTCTTACTCTTCCATCCATGAAATTTTCTCTTCCCTTAAATCAAATGTTGTCTTAGGTTGCTCGTGGTCTCTGTAAATCTCAAGTTGTCATGATGTTTTTTGGAATTATGTATTTATGGTTGCATCCTTGGTTTCTTGTGGTGGTTGTTCTGAGACTGTTGGCATTAAAACAAAATGGTTGTGGTTTCTTTGTTGTGTGTAAAGATTCACAAATATTTGTTGAGTGAAAGTTGTGGTTGAACTTTCCATGCCTATGGTTCTATATTGTGGGTTTGACTCCCCTGTTGAAATGAGTTATCTCAGCCTTAAATCTGGGTTTTGTCAATACCCCACCTATAGATTGACATTGTTGGTCTTTGTGGTAGTATACACACACCTAATTTCGACACTGTGAATGTTTAAGTGGAATTTGTTGAAGGACTAAAACCTTTCGTTCCTTTTCCTAGTTGAACCCTCCGTTGTTAGCCTACTTTCTTATAACCTCACTGTCACTATTAGGTGGTGAACCTTATGCAAATACGAAGGCATTTCTTAGACAAATTTTAGTGGGAGAACTATTCGTGCTATCTTGGTTTGGGCACAAGTTTTTATTTGGTCACTTGTTATGTTGTGTTGAAGGAAGTGTTGGATTCACATGTTCTTTGGAAGTTACAGTATGTTATACGAAGATCATGCAGTCGATAGCATTGTTGTGAATTATTGTTATATTATCTGTGATCGATTATAATAAGGAACCTATGGAATGAGTTGTCTTTTCTATGCAAATTCCAAATCCTCTGTTTAAATTTCCCCACCATCTCTACCCCTACTATCATTGACATATCTCGAACCCTACACATTAAAGTGAAAGTGTTGCTTACTCCAGTTAGAATTGATGAGAGCATTGTTCTTGCTCAGTTACATGGGAACGAGTTTAGTTGGTCCCTTGCTTGGAAATTGTCGAAAGGAGTCTTTCCTCACCTATTCATTGAAAATTACAGTTGTTGAATATTATTTTCCCGATAACAAATGTTATTTTTTGGTTAAACTGTTATGTTTATTGTTAAAAAAAAGCACCTGTGTTCAAAATGTCTAAGGCTCGAATTGAGTAATACTGCCTAGAATGAAATTAGAAGAAGTTTCATTGAACAATGGTTTGATTTAATGATGGATATGATTTTGTTTGGTAGAACTGTGCGCGAACCTGTGGGATTTAAAGGATCATTACTGGGGTTGATGTTATGGATCGTGGCTCAAAGACTATTTTTGTATTCCTGTAGCAATTATGATGTTGTTTGTCATTTATGTTATATAATGATAATGTTGTTATAATGGTTACTATGGTTAAATATTTCTGGGCTTATCAAAGAGTTCACTGTGTAAAATAATTTGAAGGCCAATGAAACAATTTTGTTAAAGAAGGCAACCATTTGAATTATTGTTTTGGAATCAAAATATTGTTTAAACTTTGAAATTGTGGACATAGATAAATTTTGATTGCATCATAGGTAGCATGTTTGATTTCTTTTCACTTGAACAATATCCGTATAGTTTCCCTATAATTCTACCATTTTTCACTAATTACATTCCCTCCATGATCCTCATTTCACTTATTGCATCCTTGTTCTGTGATATAAATTTTAAAAGAAAAAGTTTGTGTGGATGCGAAAGAAAGATAACATAGCAAGGGTTGATGACTGATATTATTTTTTTTTTTATACACAATTCATTGTTTGGTTAATTGTTGAACAATATTTGTATATTGATCCCCTATAATTATACGATTTTTCACTAATTACACTCCCTCCATATTTCCCATGAACCCTATCATTCCATGTTCACATGGAAATTAATGAATGATGTGTTAGGAATTGATTTGCATGTATCTAGTGTAAATGTTGGAGCCAAATTTTGATTCATGTAAGAAGAGTGTCATGTATGGTTTATTAAGAGCTTCATTATTGAAAAATTGTTGCTACAGGATGAGATTTTTCAATAGAGGCAACAATGGTCGAAATAACAAAGGTAGGGAAAATTGGAACCGAGGCCATAGGAGGCCTAGATTTTCTATCCATTTTGACGTTGACACACAATAATTGAACCAATTGTTCCAAGTTGGGTTCTTTAATTTGGTTGTCCATGGGATAATGCACCCTCGACCAGAAATACCCCCTTTCCAGCCTCCTCATAATATTCCCGACATTCTCATTCCTCCACATGTGTCTTTACAGCTCGAAGTCCCCTCAAATGACAGTTGGAAAGAGATTTTCAACCAACCTGTCTCTCACCATCGTGGTTGTCCCACTATGTCATTACCTTTACCACCACCTACTAATCCCAATGTCCAAATTTCCCGTGTTGTTTCTCCAATTCAGTCTTCACATGGCAGTAAGATAATGAAAACTAATATTCCCCAACCTGTGCAAGACAAAGGAAAAGCAGTTGCCTCCCCTTCTTCTCCCTCCATTGATTCCTCTAAATTTGTGTCTTCCCACCTTCATTTAAAGGATGAATTCTCCCATGTGATCAATGAGATACAACCCCAAGGGTCCAATCAACCACGAGCTACTTCAAAAAATTATAAGGGAAACAATAGTGAGAAAAGGAAGATTTCCTCACAAAGTGACAAATATGGTTTTTAAATTATGTTTTATGTGACTGAGTTGATGAGGACAATGTTTAATGGTTTTCAACATATTTTAGACAACAAGCCCTATTTTTGATACTTTATGGATAATGTGGATATATATTCTTTTTGGATATGATATAAATTGTTGTTGATATTTAAATATCCAGTTTAAAATATATTTAAGGGAGTTACAAAGGTGACATATGGTCAAAATGATTATCTTTTGTGTGTTATATTTCATGAATTAAAGGGAAGAAATGACGGGAGTCACAAGGGGTCCCACCTACCTAGTTATTATTAATTAAGACCCTTAACTATAATATTATTATTTATTTCTCCTAAACTAATTAGTTAAGTTAAATCAACTTGAATAAGGAAAGTAGTTGAACTACTTCAACTTATTGAGAAAGAATAAAATCTCAATGAGAAGAAGAGACAAGGGGGAATAGAAGGAGAATACAAGACTAAGGTTTTCTCTTTAGTTACATGAGATAGTTTCAATTTTCATTCATTTTTGAGTTTATTCAAAAGCCTAATTATCTTGTTGACAACAGGGCCTTATTGTAGACAGTAAGGTTCAAGACTAAACCACACTTTTCAGACGCTTTTTTTAGAGGTGTTGATCCATCATTGATAGTCAGTTTATTCTTGTATGTTTGTGAATTAATTTTCAAGGCTGAAAAAGGATATCTTGCAGAGTCAAAATGGAAGCAGTTTGTGGCAAGCTGATCCAGATTATTAATTTCAGTTTTACTTTACTATCAGAGTCTTTTTGTATGGTGTTCATTGGGGATCTCTAAATCAGACTTTGGTCCATACCCTTACAGGGGTTTTGTAAATAGAAAAGAATTTTTGGTATCTCAAAATGAAATAAATCATATTGTTATTCTATCTCATACATGTGTTTACATGACTTGGTTACTTTTTCTCTTTTGATATCCATGTTTACTTTATCGTAAAATATGTGTACATTTCAGTAGCTTTTATAAATTCTATTTTATATTGAAACATATTTAAATTATTAAATCAACCCCAGTCCTTGTAATTAATACTTGTAGATTGAGTGAATATTTTGAGGCTATAAACCCCGGGTGACATTCCCAGCTATCTTTTCCTAGCCAGGCAAGATCTAAAAATGATTGAGTAAGGTAATCCATACCTTTTCCTAAACATTTATTTGACGACCATACTGGGGAAATAAAAAAAAACTCATTATCTTTGTTTCCCTAGTTTCTTGTATTTTTACTTTGTATTTACTGTTTATATGTTTTTTTGTTTATAATTTTTTCTTTTTTCCTTTTTCATGATTTTATTGAGTCCTATCTTGCATGATCATGTATAAATCTAATTTGAGCTCATTTCCAATGGTTAGTTGTCCTCTTTTCGAGGGTAATTTATGGGAATGTTCTCATAACCATATTGATGATTTCCTTAGCTTATGTCAATCTATTGGGATGTATGATATACATACTTCTGCAGATATTTTTCCACTTTCCCTCAATGGTAAAGCAGGAGACTGGTATAGACGTATAGTATCTAGTCAAATTTTCATTGGAGAATCAATTTTTGTAAAGTTTCTTATCGGCTTTCCTCCTTCGCCTATCTTTCATCACTTTAAATATCTACCTGAAAGCATGCCTGACCCTCGTAGATGTAAATTTTTCTATGGTCCTCATGAACAATGAACTTGTGGATTGTTCTTAAAGGCTAAAAATCAATATCACACAAATCTCTCTCTCTTCATGGTGGGTATGTAGGAGGAAAATCATGCATCTCGTAGTGCTATATTCACAAAGTATTGTAAATATTATTGTCTTGATACGCCTACTAATCCTACTTCTGACAATGCTTTATTTGATGCCTTCCCCTTTAATGATTACCTTTTTGAAATATATCCTACTCAATATCAACGTGCGTCTAATGAAGAACTCTTCATGGATGAATCCAACAGGGAGGATTCTCTTGATTTGAATAGCACTATCGCTCATATTTCTAATGACTATTCTGAAGAATATGAAAGAGGGGATTCAAGCGGCCATATAGGTTCATATGTTGGCTCTTCTTCTGAAAATTCCCATAAGAATAATCAAGATTTTACATTGTAGAATTCCTTCACAAACCCATTGTTTCAGTTCAAAGAGGTTGAGGAATTCAATGATGATATGCATATCTCCCTTGCATGCATGATTTATTTTGATAATGATAAATTTAAGGGAATTCACATGCATTTGAATCCTTTATTTTCTCCCTTGGTGCATGGTAGTTCTTTTCTTTATCAGGAGATCGTAAATGATGACCTTATAATGCTTAAAGAACCCATTAACTCCATCATATTCATAAAAACTTCTAACCATCATTCTAATGTTATTGAATGCACATGTTTCCAATATCAAGATGAAATCCTGTCTTGTTGGTTGGCAGGTCCTACAAGATGGTAATCACTTTTTCTGGATTTTGATAGGCCCAATACCCTTGCTACATGCATTTGTTTGTTAGTAGGGTGATTAAAACTCTTTATGCATCATCTTTCAATTCATTAATCATCCATCTAAAATAGATGATGCATTTCTCTATGAAAAATGTCATCCTAGCTAACTCCAAGAATGTTTTTCCATTCCTTTGTACATAAATAATAAATTGTGTTTTTAGTTTATTTAGTTTGTCTTTCACTTTTTCTATTCTATTTAGATTGCATGATCTTTTGTCAAAATAAATTTTGGATCTTTTTTTCTACAACAGTTCCATTCTGTAAGTATTTTTGGTCAATAACGATAATGTTTACACAGTTGTCACGATGTCTTCCTTCTAGACAACATTGAGAACGCTTTTTGCTTTCAGTGCTACTATTAGATAGATGATTTGGTCTTCTTCCCCATTTTTCTGCTATCCCTTTCTTCCCTCTATCCTGAGATTCAAAAGAGCATACCAGAAAGTTTCTCCTTCAAAATTATATAAAAACTCTGATCGAGACTGACCAAATGTTATGCATACAGGGCCAAACCCACTCATACGTACCACTTTTCATGAGTTATTCACAAAATCATGTCTCATTAATTCCCTTAAACCACCTCACTTCCCCCTGTTTCATAGTCATTCTAGTCAATGATTCCTTTATCTATGATTTATCGACCTGGGAAACCAAATATTTTGAGTTCTTAATCTATTGGGAACATATTTCCCCGTGGAGTCGTCAGTTTGTTGACTCTTAAAAATCACAACGTTGGGTACCATGCTCACAAATGATTTCCAAACGTTATTACTTAATTATATTAATCATACACTAGTAGGTGGGACCCCTTGTTTTACTTATGGAACTTGATGGGGAAGAAACATTTATTTTTTGTTTGCCTATGTATTGGTTGCGACACAGTTTTCTACAGCTCATTTGCTTCAAATCAAGGTTAAAATGCTTATGGTAATATGTTGAGAGCAAGGTGATTAAAACAAGGAACAATATGGTCTTGATTATCTCTCATGAAATATGATTATGCTGCCTTTTGGATGAAATAAATACACTCCATTTTTAATTTTGATATTGTATATTGTCCATAGCAAAGATTGGGTGATCACCTTGACCCTTGCTACTATTGTTTTTTTTTTAACAGAAATGGTTGGGGTTTTATATATTAAAAAAAAAGTAATAGTTTCCACAAAATACATTTGGCAGAGTAGTGAAAGCTCTGCTTCTCTCCTGAAAAACTAACTGTATTTGGAATAATAAATAAGCCGGTGCAACCAGTCTAAATGAAATACTACTTTTCTATGTGAAAATGGCTACAAACATGCACACAATTAACAAAAAAATGCATTTCATTGAAAACCTGACTAATGATTTTGAAAAAACTCCGGATCCTCCTATGGATCTGCTTGATGTGCCACTGGATTCACCTCTGGATGGTGAATTCCTTCAACTGGATTCGGCCAGACTAGAGCTAGTGTTGGTGCAATAGGAGCCGAGGGTTGTTCATTGATGGCAATTGAATGAAAGGTTGAAGGGAGCCTTGACCCAACTGAGCCATTAGAGTTCTTTGGTTGCTAAGGATGGTTTAGAGGATTTTCCAATTGTTGAGAAACTACTTCGATTTGCCTTATATTTCTGTTAATTCCTCTAAGTGCAATTGCAAGTTCCTGATTGTGCTGCAGTTCTTGTTGGTGCAGTTGGGCCTGCAAATTCGCCAATTCATCTTGCAATCCATGGTTTTCTCATTGAAATTCTCAGTTCCTAGAGTCTGTGTGCTCCTCCACTCATCTAACATCCATGCACAATGAGCGAAACTATTCCCGGAGTTCCTATGAGACACACTTCGGGCAAGAGTAAGGAGCTATGGATCATCTCCACATTTTGACGGAGAGGCTCAAGATCAGGCTGGTCAGAAAAGAACTAAAGAATTGGTGAAAGAAAATGGAATAAGCATGAAGAGAAAATGAACCAATTTGCAAGAGGAGCACCTTGTGTTTCAATGTATTGGCGCTGAAAGAAAGCAGGAGGAGCCATAATTGCAGAAACGACGTACCCTTGATGGAACAAGGAACTAGAACCAACCATGAGCCGAAATGAGTTCACACAGGGATGAGTGATGGAGATGATGCCATGGGAATACGGTAGGGCATAAAAGGGTACAAGTGAAGCACCGTGGGATTAATAGGAAGGAAAGGAGGATGAGGGAGTGGCACAGGGAGAAGGGAGACAGGCGTATGGTCTGAAGAATGGATTTGCGTGCCAAGGAGGGGGGGCCAGATGATCAAGTGGGAGGGGAGGGGTCTCGTGAGAGAGGGAGAAGGGTGGGGGGGAGTGGTGGAGGGTATGTGGGGGGGAGGTGGGTAGGGAGGAAAGGGAAACAAGGAGGAGAGGGGAAGAGGGGGGGGATAAGACCGTGTTATAGTTCAAAAGGACTAGATCCAGGTTTATGGAGGGGAGACAAATAAATTGATGATTGTTAAGGGAGATAAGCATGCAAGGAGATTTTATTAATAACAAGTTGGCCCTGTTCTAAATATTTTTTTGATTTAGCTAAGAGGTCGACTTCTATTTTTATAGAATAGAGGATGTGGAAGTAGTGGATTATGTGGAAGAGTTGTTTCAAAGAATTAATTTGTGAGCGGAGACCACTGGAAGGCTGAGAGAAAGTGGTTGAAAGTCCAAGGAGATCCCTTATAACTATCTCAGAGTCCCCTATCACCACAAGGGTTGGATGCTTCGTGAATGTGCAATTTTTTAACCCATGAACACTGTTAGAGTTTTTTCTCTATTATTGGTGTTTTTTCCTAAACCCTAGGAAAAATCTACTACTTTTTGTCCATCGGAGTCAAAGATGACTCCCCCCACACCTGCCACTCCTGGATTACTTGTTGCAGCTCCATCAAAGAAAAGAAAAGAAGTATGTTGTTGTCTTTGCCATTGATAAAAGTCATTGTTGTTGAGACGGAGTTTCCAGTCCAGTCTTTTAATTTCTTGGAGCAGGGGAAAATTGAAAGGTTTGGAAGAGGGTCCCATGATGTATTTGATCTAGTCTTCTTCATTCTGTTCCAAAGTGAGTTCCATACATATCTAAATTCTTTTACCGTGAAAACTTCAGAAACTAATCCACATATTTTAGCGAAAGTGTTATGCAGTGGGGGAAGCTTCTCATGAAAAATGGCTTGGTTGTGAGCAAGCCATAGTTCCCAACAAACAAATTTGGGGACTTTCCTCCAAAGGAGAGTGAACTATTTCTTATTTTTGAAGTTGCCAGCATATCTTTGTTTCCAAGAGATGGAAAGATCATTCCAATTCTCGGGAAGAGGGGGGCTCCTAGAGAGAGGGAGGTAAATGAGATTCCAAATTTGGGAAGAGCAGGGGCATTCAAGGAAAATATGGGGAATGGACTTGGACGCTGACAAGCAAAAGGGGAAATGAGAGGGGCCTTGTATTCCATGATTTAGAAGGTTTTTTGTTGTTTGGATTTTTCCATGAACCAACAACCAACAGAAAATGTTTACTTTAGGCAACGAGGGACCGGACCAGATTTCTTTCCATATATTGGAGGTTTGGGGTCCCTGGGTTTCAGACAACAAGAACGTGTAGCCAACTTTGACAGAATAATTTTTCTCACCCCATCTACGGGAATCAGATAAGGAACGACGAGAGGGAGTGCATTCATAAAGGTTGTTAGAAAAGGTGGAGAGTAAAGGTCTAATATGTTCAGGGGCGTTTGGTGAATTCCAATTAGTATAGTCCCCATCTGAGTTCCATTGGAAGAAGTCCTTAAGGAGGAAGAGGCCCTCTGAGTAGCACCATTCTTTTAGAGGACGAAGAGAAGCTAGACTATTTAGGGGTTCACGATCAAGGATATGATCAGTCCAAATGTTTATATGTGTTCCATTTCTTGGAGCCCAGGAGAGCTTGGATTTGATAAGAGAGGAGGAATGTTTGAAGAGTCGCCATATCGGAGATCCAAGAAGAGGGGGAATGGGGCCATCAAGAGAACGCAACCTTGAGGAGTTGAAATATTTAGCTAAAAGAGTTTTTTTCCACCAATCTGCATTTCCTGTGATTAGACGCCAAGCAAGTTTTGATCCCAGAGAAGTGTTCATTAGAATTGGGTCCCTGATAGAAAGTCCACCTTTTTTGAGGGGTTGACAGACTTGTTTCCAATTCAAAAGGTGGAATTTTTTGGTTTTCATTTTCCCTCCAGCCCAAAGGAAGCTTCAAAGCACTCTAGAGATTTTTTCCAGAGTGCCTTTGGGGGCTAACTGACATTGAAAAATAGAGAGGGAAGAGAGTATTGATTTGAGAAGTATTGATTTCCCAACATGATTCAGCCAACAACCTCCCCAACTTTGAATTCTTGAAAAAAAAAATTCAATAACTTCTTTCCAGGCTGTAGAACTATAAGTGCTTAGGAAAATTGACATTCCCAAATATTTGAAGTAGCTCCAGGTAGTGATGATGGGGAAGCCAAATTTTTTGGCAATTTGCTCTTTGATATGGCATGGGACATGCCACCCATAGATCATGCACTTGGTTGTGTTCATTTTTCCTCCAGAGACCATGAGGAAGGAACCAAGAATTTTATGAAAGCGGATGGCAATGCAAATTGTTTCCGCCCCCAGGAGAAGAGTATCATCTGCAAATTGAGAGTGATTTATCTGCTTGACCCCTCTCACTATAAGTAAACCAAGAAGTTGACACTTTCTTCATTATTATTCTAGTTTATGAATGAGAGAGTCTACTAGGAGAATGTAAAGAAAGGGGGAGAGGGGGTATCCTTGACAGAGTCCTTTGCTGGCCTTGAAAAATTGCAATGGTCACCCATTTAATAAAGGGGATATCCAAGGAGAGTTGATGCAGGCTCTGATCCAACTAATGAAGTTTTCGGAAAACCCATACACTTTGAGGATTGAAAAAAGGAAAGAGTGCTTGACGCGATCGAAATCATTCGCCATATCAATTTTGACGACCATTCCCGGGGATTTAGATTTTTTGTTGGAGTGTATGGCTTCTTGCACTAGCACAATATTATCTCTAATCTATTTGTCCTTTAAAAATTCAACTTGGTTTTCTGAGATTAGCTTTGGGAGAAGGGGATTGATTTGGTTTGCAATGATATTGGTGAGGATTTTATAAGAGGATTTTCAAAGGGAGATGGGATAGAAACGAGATAAATTGGAGGGGTTGGAGTCTTTGGGAATTAGCACTAGAAAGGTGGAATTTGTGGCTCCTCTGATTTTCTTCTTGTGGAGGGTGTAGTTTAGCATTTTCTTCAAATCTCATTTGATGATTTCTGAAAAGGATCGATAAAATCTATTTGAAAATCCATCAGGTCCAGGAGCTTTATCAGGTCCATGTCCCAAACGTCTTTGGCTATTTCTTCTTCTGTTATATCCCTGGTTAATTGATTGTTCTCATGCTCATAGACTATGCTTGGAATGTTGGCTAGCATGTCTAGAGTGTCTGCATTTGTTCCTTCACTGCTTGGTTGCTGATATAAGTTGTTGAAGTGATGGAAATCCTTGTCTTTGACTTGATCAAAGGTGTCGAGTTTCTTCCTATTGTTCGAGATAATGGAGGTAACTATATTTTTTTCCTTTGAGTTTGTGCTTTGTTGTGAAAGTAGGAAGTGTTTGAGTCTCTCACTTTTATCCAGAGGCTTCTGGATTTCATCCTCCAATGTTCTTCCTCTCTGCGTAAAGAGTGATGGAGGTGTTGATGTGATTCTTTTTCTTGATTCAATAATGATTCTATTACTGTCTCTTCTATTATTTCGAGCTGAACTTTCATGAGTTGCTCTATCTTTTCTTGCCTTTCTTGTTGCAGTGGGATAAATGAAGTTTTCACACAATCTTTGAGTGCTAGTTTGACCACCTTAATATTGCTTTCCCATATATAATTCGAGGATCCAGATAAGGGGGTGGACCATGCATTTTGAACAATAGGGGGGATGGATGTATTTTCGATCCAACGATGATTGAAGCAGAAAGGGAGGGGGGCGAAGTTTGGGGGATTTATGAAGTTAAGAGAGATTGGTTTGTGGTCAGAAACGACGGATGGAAGGATATTAGAGGAAATTTCTAGTGGGGGAAGTAGGAAATTATTGTTGATGAGGAATATATTTAGACGTGATGCTATATGGTAGAGGCTATATCGTCTATTGTTCCATGTATACTTTCCTTTGGGAGGTTTGACATCCCGCAGATCCCACTCTGTGATAAGATCAGTTAGATTTTCTAAGAAGGGGTCTTTGATTTTATTGCCTCCTTTTTTTTCCCTTGAATTGAGGTGAGTGTTGAAGTCTCCACCAATTATGCAAGAGGAGAGGTCGTTGGAGTTTTTGAGCTCTGAAATGGAGTTCCAACAAGCCATTTTGTGCTTGTAGGAGTTGGGAATATAGACATTGACTACTGAGATGCTATTACTGTTATCCTTATTTTTTAAAATAGTTAAAATCTAGCTTTGGATTTCTAGCGTTACCTTGAGAGTTCATATTTGTTCATCCCAAAGAGTTGCAATGCCACCAGAGGATTCTTGAGAGCTTACAACTACTCCAGTTGTGGCTTTTAAAACTTTCTTTATTGTTTCTAGAATAGTTGACGCCTCCATTTTGGTGTTCTAGAGGAGGATTACTGAGGGGTTGGACTTTTTTTAAGATCTCTTAGAGCTTCATATTTAGACATGTTGTCGAAGCCCCTACAGTTCCAGGAGAGAAAATTCATTGGCGAGGGGTGGAGAAATCCCAACTGCCGTGAGTCGGGTAGTCTGATCCTTTAGTGCCTCCTTTTCATGTTGAGGTGTACATGGAGTTTTCTATAGATTGTTGCTTGCCTTGTGCCTTTTATTTTTCAGTTGTTTCATCTCTGACTTCCTTATTTGATCTTCGACCCAACTTTCTAGGATTTTTTGGTGGAAGTTCTCCCTCTTCCTTCTCTTAATTGTGTTGTGCTTTTGAGAGGGGATCTTCATTTATGTGTTGTTCTATTTATTGTGTTTCCTCCTTAGAGGGTTCATCTTCATCTAAATCATCTGCTATTATGACTATAGCTGGGGCAGAGAAGGAGATAGGACCCAAAATTAGTGCTAAAGGGGGGTGTTTCTTTGAAGAGGATTCGCCAAGCGGTTCAAAGGATTTTTTATTGGGCAAGAGAGGGATGTTGGAGGGGTTGGGGGGGGGAATTTGGGAGGAGGGTTTTGACGAGAGGACCCCGGTTTGGGGAAAGATCTAGTGGAGCCAGGTCCAGAGCCTGATCCTTTTCCAGTATTGGCTTTCTTCCGAACCTGCTAACACCCTTCCTCTTGTTGTGTTGCATCGACTTCTTGAGGTTGGTTTTTACTGGGGATATTTTTTGCAAAATGGCCATATTCATGACATGACTTGCATTTTAATGGGAGATTCTCACAATATAGCTTCTAAATATGGGTCAAATCATCTAATTTTAACTTGATTGCTTTCGAGTGCCCTTTTTCTAGATCTACTTCCACAAAAATCCTAGCACAGGAGTACAAACTAGTTTTAGGTTCAACCCTATCAATGTATTTTCTCAGGGTATCACCTATACTTTTTAGAACTTAATCACCCCAAAAATGGAAAGGAAAATGGGGTAGTCTCACCCAAACCACAACAACTGAGGGGATGTCATTTTCTGGATCAAAAGATGGAGTCCATTTATTTAAGTATAATCCTCTTGGGCCAAAAAAGTAAGGACCATTTCTGAAAATGAGGTCTCTATATGCTTTATGATCAAAGTAAAATATATAGAATCCCTTACCACATAAGAAATGGTTCATGCATCCTTGAACCAAAGGATTCTAGTTCCACTCAATCCAGACGTCGATCTTCCATGGTGAAGGCCATAATCCCATGAACTGGCCTACAAGTGCTCTAGATGCAGGGAGACAATCTTTCTTCTCGCTGCAATACAGGGGATCATTACTTCAGGGATTTGATCCCTTTTTTTCATGAACTGGGAGGTGTTGGGGCACGATGGAGGAGTGCCCAATGAACCAACTAGTGCCTTGAAGGTGTTGAACTCGTTGAGGAAGTCTAGGGGGGTCCCAGATCTAGGACCGCCGAAGCCATGGGGGTCGAGAGCAAAGTAGAGAGGCGACAACTAGGGATAGGGTTGTAGAGTGCATATGGAATGAATAATGACCCTTAATACTATTTTTATGTGCATTGTTTGAGTTGCAATTTGGTTGTGTTCCTAGCACGTTGTCATATGAGAAAAATTGATAGTGGTAAGGGGTGGCACACTTTGGACTATCACGCACTTTGCAAATTGTAATATGGAAAGTTTGGATATTTTCTTGTATTAATGTTTTGGAATGTTAATGGTATGGTGAGTTGGCTAGTGGGATTGGCTCGTACTAAGATATGAAAGAAGAAGCGACGTGTAGTAAATTCACATCACTGAAACACGCCTCAACCCCACCACCCTAGTCATTATTGCATTTTTTCTTTGTTAGTTTTTTCTTCTCCGCCTTTCCCGATCGTGGAGGAAGTATAAAACCTTGGTTTTTCTCTTTACGCAATCTTTTACAGGTATGGGGTTTTCTTACTTTTCCATCCATGAAATTTGCTCTTCCCTTAAATCAAATGTTGGCTCTGGTTGCTTATGGTCTGTGTAAATATCAATTTTTCATGATGTTTTTTGGAATTGTGTATTTATGGTTGGATCATTGGTTTCATGTGGTGGTTGTTATGAGACCATTGGCATTAAAAAAAATGGTCGTGGTGTCTTTGTTGTGTGTAACGATTCACAAAGATTTGTTGAGTGAAAGTTGTGGTTGAACTTTCCTTGCCTATGGTTTTGTATTATGGGTTTGGATCCCATGTTTAAATGGGTTATCTCAACCTTACCTCTGGGTTTTTTGAATACACCACCTATAGATTGACATTGTTGGTCTCTGTGGTAGTATACCCATGCCTAATTTCGACCCCGTGAATGTTTAAGTGGAATTTGTTGAAGGACTAAAACCTTTTGTGCCTTGTCTTGGCCGAACCCTGAGTTGTTAGCCTACCTTCTTATGACCTCACTGTCACTATTGCATGGTGAACCTTATGAAAATATGAGGGCATTGTTTACCCAAAATTTGGTGGGAGCATTATTCCTACTATCTTGGTTTGGGAACGGGTTTTTATTTGGTCATGTGTTATGTTGTATTGAAGGAAGTGTTGGATTCACTTGTTCTTTGCAAGTTACAATCTGTTATATGAATCTCATGCAATTGATAGCATTGTTGTGAATTATTGTTATATTATCCATGATTGATTATAATAAGGCACTTGTGGAATGAGTTTTATGTGCTATGCAAATGCCAAACCCTCTGTTTAAATTTCCCCGTCATCTCTACTCTTATTGTCATTGACATATCTCGAACCCTACACATTACAGTGAAAGCGTTTCTTACTCCAGTTCAAGTTGATGAGAGCATTGTACTTGCTCGGTTACTTGGGCACGAGTTTAGTTGGCCCCTTTCTTGGAAATTGTGGAAAGGAGTATGTCCTCACCTATTCATTGAAAATTACAGATGTTGAAGCTTGTGTTTCCGATAAGAAATGTTATTTTTTGGTTAAATCGTTAGTTTTATTGTTAAAAAAAAATCACATGTGTTCAAAATGTCTGAGGCTCGAATAGAGTAATACTTCCCAGAATGAAATTAGAATAAGTTTCAATGAACGCTAGTTTGATTTAGTGATGGATGTGAGTTTGTTTGGGAGCATTGTGTGTGAATCTATGTGATTTAAAGGGTCATTACTGGGGTTGATGTTATGCATCGTGGCTCAAAGACTATTGTTGTATTCCTATAGCGATTATGATGTTGTTCAACATTTCTGTTATATAATGATAATGTTTTTATAATGGTTATTGTGGTTAAATATTTTTGGGCATATCAAATAGTTCACTATGTAAACTAATTCAGAGGCCAGCAAGCAATTTTGTTAAAGAAGACATCAATTTGAATTATTGTTTTGGAAACAAAATATTGTTTAAACTTCGAAATTTTAGACAGAGATAAATTTTGATTGCATTAGAGGTAGTATGTTTGATTTCTTTTCACTTGAACAGTATCTTTAAAATTCCCCTATCAGTCTACCATTTTTCGTTAATTACATTCCCTCCACGATCCTGATTTCACTTATTCATGTGATCCAGGTGGATATCGGTGGCCACCCACCTTCTCCAACTGGCCCAAAACATGTTTCTGGAAATTTTGGTAATTTACTATTTTTAGTAGTTTTTAACTTCCGAGGCCATTTTGAGGCCCTAAACGATGTTATTTGAGAAAACGGGGAGCAACATGGATCGTAGATCAATGTTGCTCCATCCAAAAGTTGTATTCCTCAGATAGATCTTTCCAACGAGCCATCATATGCCTAAAACGGAGATCGTATGCAAAAGTTACGACCCCGGGAAGTTGATGCACCAACTTACCCAAACGGGGCCCACATGACTTTTGGCGCTTCATCTCCCAGGGTTAGGTTTTTGGATGTCTAGGGTTTTTGGCATTCCTGCTTATTGTAAAAAGGCCTTCAGAGCCTCATTGTAATCATCTTCTCACGGATGCGAGTAGCCGTCACATCTCTTCTCAGATATAAGCTACCACCATTCTAGCGAGTCTTTCACTCTGTACTTTTACAGTTTCTGTACATTTATTTCATTAATAGAAATCATGTATTACTGTATCTCTGTGTTTATGGTTTCATCTCTGATATATTTCTGTTATATTACTGGATATACGCGATATCTCTGCGCATTTCTTTATTATATCTCTGCTCTCATTTCGTGCCGAAAATAATCCGGATCATCATGTAAACAGAGTATCATGTATGGTTTATTAAGAACTTCATTACTGAAAAATTGTTGCTACAGGAAGAGATTTTTCAGTAGAGGTAACAATGGTCGAAATAACAGAGGCAGGAGAAATTGGAACCAAGGCCATATGAGGCCTAGATTTTCTATACATTTTTTACATTGACCCACAAGAATTGAACCAACTGTTCCAAGCTAGGTTCTTTAATTGGGTTGGCCATGGGTGTTGGAGTTACTTCAGACACACCTAGGATTTATTTTTCCTAAGGTTTTTCCTTGTTTATTAGTCATTATTCAGTCTCTTATATTTTAGAAAGAACATTCCTCTAGGGAGAATATTCTCTTCAGTTTTCACTTCAATTTTCACTAGTTGAGTGAAGTGTAGATGCTGCATCGGTTTTGTCACCATGCAACATTGGGATCACCACCAACTAATGCAAATTTTCCTTGGGATCAGAAACACACTAGAACATTACTCATGATTTTTTAATCTCCTCCTCACTTTACTCTGTTTTAGTTAGTTAACTGAAGACTGGTTGACTAGTTAACTCAGCTAGGTGGCAGTTCACTCCCGTAACTTCCTGAGAGACTAAAATAGGTGGCATTTCACTCCCGTAACTGTTGGTGTGTGTCCATATCACTCTAGACCACTATTATGGAACATTAGTTACTCATTTATCCTATATCTATTGTAAATTATTCAATCTTTGAGTGTGGAATACAGTTAATGAGAATTCTTCCATTCTTTCTCTCCTTCTTCTTCTTTCTCAATTTCTCTCTGCAAATGTGTGTAGTATTTTCTAGATAGATATATTATGTGCAGGTTCAACACATTTACATCGTATCAGAGTCAACAAATTGCTAATCAAAAGCTACACCAAATTATTTTTGCAGGTACTGAAGATTGAAGAACATAGAAAAATGGAATTTATGTTTTACTCATCGACAATACTTCTCACGCATCATAACTATTTTGAATGGAAGCCAAAAATTCTGCTTCATCTCAGATGCAGAGGATTGTACCAAATAACTATGGAAACAGAAGTAGAGGCTTATTCCACCAATGAGAAAAATGACTTTTTCAATAGACAATATATGGCCATAGGAAGTATATGCACGTCTGTTTCTCACAAACTTTTTTATCAAGTATATGAAGAATCACAAGAATCAACTCCAAATGAATTATGGACCATATTGGAGGTTCAATTTGGGAACAAATAAGATTGTGAATACGTTCATTCTTGTGGAGACATTGAATAGATAGAGCCAAAAGAGAAGCCATAAGAAGATCAAACATTTTATTATGAAGAGTCTTCTACAAAAGTATTTTCACAAATTTGTATTCCATTAATTGAAGATGATGTCTACTCCATTTCATATTTTTTTTATGAATTTCAAGTGGAAGATATATGGCATGCATTTCAGGGCTCACATGCAAACACTTTTCCATGCGCAATGCATGCATCTCAGGAGACAAAAAGGGAGTCGCGCACATCAGACTCAATTCTAATATTTTCTGAGCAAAATTTGCAGAAAACAATTGGATATTTGAATTCCTCTCAGGAAAACATCCAATTTCAAAAATAAAATCATCTAAAACAGAGTCTGGGAAGTGAAGTTATGATCATTTTAAAATCAACAAAATTTCAACATATTTTCGGAAACGGTTGCACGGTTTTCAAAGTTTCATCCAAAATTTATTTGGATATTCTTCAGTACAAGAAGAGAAAGTGGATATGTATGGAAATATAAATGGTGCATATACTTCATCAGATCTGTGAAAACATCTACATCTTCAAAAAAATATTCAACAAGCACAAACTTGCATAGTTGTGAGGTCTCCATGCGAGGTCTTCTTGGAGTGAAGGACAAGGTTGCTTAACAACTATTTTTTGTTCCTTCTCATTTTTTTTATGCATTGTAATTTGAGGAGGNGGGGGGGGGGGGGGGGGGGGGGTGAGGTTCCCATGAGGTTTTCCCTCTTTCCTCATTTATTTCAGTGTATCTTTTGTATTTGGGTCAAGAGTGAAGCAGGGAGGCGATGACTAGGGATAGGGTTGCAAAGTGCATATGGAATGAATAATGACCCTTAATACTATTTTTATGTGCATTGTTTGAGTTGCAATTTGGTTGTGTTCCTAGCAAGTTGTCATATGAGAAAAAATGATAGTGGCAAGGGGTGGCACACTTTGGACTATCGCGCACTTTGCAAATTGTAATATGGAAAGTTTGGATATTTTCTTGTATTAAAGTTTTGGAATGTTAATGGCACGGTGAGTTGGCTAGTGGGCTTGGCTCGTACTAAGATATGAAAGAAGAAGCGACATGTAGTAAATGTACATCACTGAAACACGCCTCGAGCCTGCCACCCTAGTCATTATTGCATTTTTTCTTTGTTAGTTTTTTCTTCTCCGCCTTGCCTAATCGTGGAGGAAGTATACAACCTTGGTTTTTCTCCTTACGTAATCTTTTACAGGTATGGGGTTTTCTTATTTTTCCATCCATGAAATTTGCTCTTCCCTTAAATCAAATGTTGGCTCTGGTTGCTTGTGGTCTGTGTAAATATCAATTTGTCATGATGTTTTTTGGAATTGTGTATTTATGGTTGGATCATTAGTTTCATGTGGTGGTTTTTATGAGACCATTGGCATTAAAAAAATGGCTGTGGTGTCTTTGTTGTGTGTAACAATTCACAAAGATTTGTTGAGTGAAAGTTGTGGTTGAACTTTCCTTGCCTATGGTTTTGTATTGTGGGTTTGGATCCCATGTTGAAATGAGTTATCTCATCCTTACCTCTGGGTTTTGTGAATACCCCACCTATAGATTGACATTGTTGGTCTTTATGGTAGTATAACCACGCCTAATTTCGACCCCGTGAATGTTTAAGTGGAATTTGTTGAAGGACTAAAACCTTTTGTGCCTTGTCCTGACCGAACCCTCAGTTGTTAGCTTGCCTTCTTATGAACTCACTGTCATTGTTGCATGGTGAACCTTATGCAAATATGAGGGCATTGTTTACCCAAAATTTGGTGGGAGCATTATTCCTACTATCTTGGTTTGGGAACTGGTTTTTATTTGGTCACTTGTTATGTTGTATTGAAGGAAGTGTTGGATTCACTTGTTCTTTGCAAGTTACAGTATGTTATACGAATCTCATGCAATTGATAGCATTGTTGTGAATTATTGTTATATTATCCATGATCGATTATAATAAGGCACATGTGGAATGATTTTTCTGTGCTATGCAACTGCCACACCCTCTGTTTAAATTTCCCCTTCGTCTCTACTCTTACTATCATTGACATATCTCGAACCCTACACATTACAATGAAAGCGTTTCTTACTCCAGTTCAAGTTGATGAGAGCATTGTACTTGCTCGGTTACTTGGGCACGAGTTTAGTTGGTCCCTTTCTTGGAAATTGTGGAAAGGAGTATGTCCTCACCTATTCATTGAAAATTACAGTTGTTGAAGTTTGTGTTTCCGATAAGAAATGCTATTTTTTGGTTAAATCGTTAGTTTTATTGTTAAAAAAAAATCACATGTGTTCAAAATGTCTGAGGCTCGAATAGAGTAATACTTCCCAGAATGAAATTAGAATAAGTTTCAATGAACGTTGGTTTGATTTAGTGATGGATATGAGTTTGTTTGGGAGCATTGTGCGTGACTCTATGGGATTTAAAGGATCATTACTGGGGTTGATGTTATGCATCGTGGCTCAAAGACTATTGTCGTATTCCTATAGCGATTATGATGTTGTTCTTCATTTCTGTTATATAATGATAATGTTTTTATAATGGTTATTGTGGTTAAATATTTTTGGGCATATCAAATAGTTCACTATGTAAAATAATTTGGAGGCCAGCGGGCAATTTTGTTAAAGAAGACATCAATTTGAATTATTGTTTTGGAAACAAAATATTGTTTAAACTTCGAAATTTTAGACAGAGATAAATTTTGATTGCATCAGAGGTAGTATGTTTGATTTCTTTTCACTTGAACAGTATCCATAAAATTCCCCTATCATTCTACCATTTTTCGCTAATTGCATTCCTCCACGATCCTAATTTCACTTATTACATCCCGATTTCACTTATTCATGTAAGCAGAGTATCATGTATGGTTTATTAAGAGCTTCATTACTGACAAATTGTTGCTACAGGAAGAGATTTTTCAGTAGAGGTAACAATGGTCGAAATAACAGAGGCAGGAGAAATTGAAACCAAGGACATATAAGGCCTAGATTTTCTATACATTTTTTACGTTGACCCACAAGAATTGAACCAATTGTTCCAAGCTAGGTTCTTTAATTGGGTTGGCCATGGGTGTTGGAGTTACTTCACACACACCTAGGATTTATTTTTCCTAAGTTTTTTTCTTGTTTATTAGTCATTATTCAGTCTCCTATATTTTAGGAAGAACATTCCTCTAGGGAGAATATTCTCTTCAGTTTTCACTTCAGTTTGACTAGTTGAGTGAAGTGTAGATGCTGCATTGGTTTTGTCACCATGAAACATTGGGATCATCACCAACTAATGCACATTTTCCTTGGGATCAGCAACACACTAGCACATTACTCATGATTCCTTAATCTCCTCCTCACTTTACTCTGTTTCAGTTAGTTAACTGAAGACTGGTTGACTAGTTAACTCAACTAGGTGGCAGTTCACTCCCGTAACTTCCTCAGAGACTAGAATAGGTGGAAGTTCACTCCCGTAACTATTGGTGTGTGTCCATATCACTCTAGACCACCACTATGGCACATTAGTTACTCATTTATCCTATATATATTGTAAATTATTCAATCTTTGAGTGTGGAATACGGTTAATGAGAATTCTTCCATTCTCTCTCTCCTTCTTCTTCTTTCTCAATTTCTCTCTACAAATGTGTGTATTATTTTCTAGATAGATATATTATGTGCAGGTTCAACATATTTACATGGTATCAGAGTCAACAGACTATTAATCAAAAGCTACACCAAATTATTTTTCCAGGTACTGAAGATTGAAGAACACGGAAAGATGGAATTTATGTTTTACTCATCGACAATACTTCTCACGCCTCATAATTATTTGGAATGGAAGACAAAAATTCTGCTTCATCTCAGTTGCAGAGGATTGTACCAAATAAATATGGAAAGGGGAGTATAGTCTTATTCCGTCGATGAGAAAAATGACTTTCTCAATAGACAAGATATGGCCATAGGAAGTATATGCACGTCTGTTTCTCACAAACTTTTTCATCAAGTATATGAAGAATCACAAGAATCAACTCCAAATGCATTATGCACCATATTGGAGGTTCTATTTGGGAACAAATAAGATTGTGAATACATTCATTCTTGTGGAGAGGTTGAACAGATAGAGCCAAAAGAGAAGCCATAACAAGATCAAACATTTTATTCTAAAGAGTCTTCTACAAAAGTATTTTCACAAATTTGTATTCCATTAATTGAAGATGATGTATACTCCATTTCAGATTTGTTTTATGAATTTCATGTGGAATATATATGGCATGCATCTCAGAGGTCACATGCAGACACTTTTCCATGCGCAATGCATGCATCTCAGGAGACAAAAAGGGAGTCACACACATCAGACTCAATTATGATATTTTCTGAGAAAAATTTGCAGAAAACAATTGGATATTTGAATTCCTCTCGAGAAAACATCCAATTTCAAAAATAAAATCATCTGAAATGGAGTCTGGGAAGTGAAGTTATGATCATTTTAAAATCAACAAAATTTCAACATTTTTCCGGAAATGGCCGCACGGTTTTCAAAGTTTCATCCAAAATTTATTTGGATATTCTTCATTACAAGAAGAGAAATTGGATATGTATGGAAATATAAATTGTGCATATACTTCATCAGATCCATGCAGACATCTACATCTTCAAAAAGATATTCAACAAGCACAAACTTGCACAGTTGTGAGGTCTCCATGCGAGGTCTTCTTGGAGTGAAGGACAAGGTTGCTTAACAACTATTTTTTGTTCCTTCTCATTTTTTTTATGCATTGTAATTTGAAAGGGTGGGGAGGGGGGGTGGGTTCCCATGATGTTTTCCCTCTTTCGTCCTTTATTTCAGTGTATCTTTTGTATTTGGGTATCTAACAAGGCCTCGTTGTCGGGACCCATTCTTTATTTTCACCATAGTGATGTTCAGGGGGGTGTTGGAGTTACTTCACACACACCTAGGATTTATTTTTCCTAAGTTATTTCCTTGTTTATTAGTCATTATTTAGTCTCTTATATTTTAGGATTAATATTCCTAAGGGAGAATATTCTCTTCAGTTTGACTAGTTGAGTGGAGTCTAGATGCTGTATTGGTTTTGTCACCATGAAACATTGGGATCATCACCAGCTAATGTGCATTCTCCTTGGGATCATCACCAGACTATCACATTACTCATGGTTCTCTAATATCCTCCTCACTTCACTCTGTTTCAGTTAGTTAAATGGAGACTGGCTGACTAGTTAACTCAACTAGGTGGTAGTTCACTCTCGTAACTTCTTAAGAGACTATAATAGGTGGCAGTTCACTCCCGTAATTGTTGGCGTGTGTCCATATAATTATAGACCACCATTATGGTGCATTAGTTACTCATGTATCCTATATCTATTGTAAATTATTCACTCTTTGAGTGTGGAATACAGTTAATGAGAATCCTTCCATTCTTTCTCTCCTTCTTCTTTCTCAATTTATCTTTGCAAATGTATGTAGTATTTTCTAGATAGATATATTATGCATAGGTTCAACACATTTACAATGGGATAATGCACCCTTGACCAGAAATACCCCCTTTCCAGCCTCCTCATAATATTCTCAGCATTCACGTTCCTCCACATGTGTCTTTGCAACCCGGATTCCCCGCAAATGATGGTTGAAAATAGATTTCCAACCAGCCTATCTCTCACCATCGTGGTTGGCCCACTGTCATTACCTTTACCACCACTTGTTAATCCCAATGTCCAAATTTCCCGTTCATTTTCACCAGTTCAGTCTTCACACACCGGTAATAGATTGAAAATTGATATTCTCCAACCTATGCAAGACAAAGGAAAAAAACTGCATCCCCTTCTTCTCCCTCCATTGATTCCTCTAAATATGTGTCTTCTCGCCTTCATTTAAATGATGACTACTCCCATGTGATCAACGAGATACAACCCCAAGGGTCCAATCATCCACATGATACTTCAGAAAATCCTAAGGGAAACAATAGTGAGAAAAGGAAGATTTCCTCACAAAGTGGAAAATATGGTTTTTAAATTATGTTTTATGTGATTCAGTTGATGAGAGTAGTGTTTAATTGTTTTCATCATATTTTGGAGATAAATCCCTATTTTTGATATTTTATGGATAGTGTGGATATATATTCTTTTTGGATATGATATAAATTATTGATGATATTTAAATATCCAGTTTAAAAAATATTCAAGGGACTTACAAGGGTGGCATATGGTCAAAATGATTATCTTTTGTGTGTTATATTTCATGAATTAAAAGGAATAAATGATGTGAGTCACAGGGGGTCCCACCTACCTAGTTATTATTAATTAAGACCCTTAACTATATTATTATTATTTATTTCTCCTAAACTAATTAGTTAAGTTAAATCAACTTAACTAAAAAAAGTAGTTGAACTACTTCAACTTATTGGGAAAGAATAAAATCTCAATGAGAAGAAGAGACAAGGAGGAATAGAAGGAGAAAACAAGACTAAGGTTTTCTCTTTAGTTACATGAGATAGTTTCGGTTTTCATTCATTTTTGAGTTTATTCGAAAGCCTAATTCTCTTGTTGACAACATGATCTTATTGTAGAGAGTAAGGTTCAAGACTAAACCACACTTTTTAGACGCTTGTTTTAGAGGTGTTGATCCATCCTTGATAGTCTATGTATTCTTGTATGTTTGTGAATTAATTTTCATGGATGATAAAGGATATCTTGCAAAGTCAAAATGGCAGCAGTTTGTGGAAATTTGATCTAGATTATTAATTTCAGTTTTACTTTACTATCAGAGTCTTTTTAAATGGTGTTCATCGGGGATCTCTAAATCAAAATTTGGACCATACCCTCGCAGGGGTTTTGTAAAGAGAAAAACACTTTTGGTATCTCAGAATGAAATAAAATCATATTGTTATTCTGTTTCATACATGTGTTTACATGACTTGGCTACTTTTTTCGCATTTGATATCCATGTTTACTTTATTGTAAAATCTGTTTACATTCCAGTAGCTTTTATAAATTCTAATTTATATTGCAACATATTTAAATTATTAAATCAACCTCGATCCTTGTAATTAATACTTGTGGATTGAGTGAATATTTTGAGGCTATAAACCCTGGGTGACATTCCCATCTATCTTGTCCTAGACAGGAAAGATCTGAAAATGATTGAGTAAGGTAATCCATACCTTTTCCTCAACATTTATTTGGTGACCATACTGGGGAAATAAAAAAAACTCATTATCTTTATTTCCCTAGTTTCTTGTATTTTTACTTTGTATTTTTGTATTTATTGTTTATATGCTTTTCTGTTTATAATTTTTTTCTTTTTTTTCATGAATTTATCGAATCCTATCTTTCATGATCATGTATAAATCTAATTTGAGCTCATTGTCAATGGTTATTTGTCCTATTTTTGAGGGTAACTTATGGGAATCTTCTCATAACCATATTGATGATTTCCTTAGGTTCTATCAATATATTGGGATTTATGATATACATACTTTTGCAGATATTTTTTCACTTTCCCTCTGTGGTAAAGCAAGAGACTAGTCTAGGCGTATATTATCTAGTCAAATTTTCATGGGAGAATCAATTTTTGTAAAGTTTCTTATTGAAATTCCTCCTCCGCCTATCTTTCATCACTTTGAATTTCTACCTGAAAGAATCCCAGACCCTCCTCGATGTGAATTTTTCTATGGTCCTCATGAACAATGAACGTGTGGATTTTTCTTAAAGGCTAAAAATGAATATCACACAAATCCCCCTCTCTTCATGACGATTCTATAGGAGGACGATCATGCATCTCGTAGTGTTATATTCACAGAGGAATGTAAGGATTTTTGTCCTGATATTCCTACTAATCCTACTTCTGACAATGCTTTATTTGATTCCTTCCCCTTTAATGATGGCCTTTTTGAAATATATCCTACTCAATATCAACTTGTGTCTAACGAAGTACTCTTCATGGATGAATCCGACAAGGTGGATTCTCTTGATTTTAATAGCACTATCCCTCATGTTTCTCGTGACTATTCTGAAGAAGATGAAAGAGGGGATTCAAGCGGCCATATAGGTTCATATGTTGGCAGTTCTTTTGAAAAATCCCATAAGAATAATCAAGATTTTACATTGCAGAATTCCTTCATAAACCCATTGTTTCAGTTCATAGAGGTTGAGGAATTCAATGACAATATACATATCTCCCTTGTATGTATGATTTCTTTTGATTATGATAAATTTAAGGGGATTCCTATGTATTTGAATCCTTTATTTTCTCCCTCGGTGCATGGTAGTTATTTTCCCGATCAGGAGATCGTAAATGATGACCTTATAATGATTAAAGAGCCCATTAACTCCATCCTCTTCATAAAAAATTATAACCATCACTCTAATGTTATTTATCATGCGCATGTTTCCAATATCAAGCCAAAATCCTGTCTTGTTGGTTGGCAGGTCCTGCAAGATGGTAATCACTTTTTCTAGATCTTGATAGGCCCACTACCCTTGATACATGCATTTTTTGGTTGGAAGGGTGATAGACACTCTTTATGCGTCATCTTTCAATTCATTAATTATCCATCTAAAATAGATGACACATTTCTCTATGCAAAATGTCATCCTACCTGACTCCAAGAATGTTTTTCTGTTCCTTTGTACATAAATAATAAATTGGGTTTTTAGTTTATTTAGTTTGTCTCTCTTTTTCTGTTCTATTTAGATTGCATGATCTTTTGTTGAAATAAATTTTGGATCAGTTTTTCCACAACAGTGCCACTATGTAAGTATTTTTGGTCAATAACAATAATGTTTAGGCAATTGTCAAGATGTCTTCCTTCTAGACAATGTTGAGAACACTTTTTTTATTTCAGTACTACTGTTAGATAGATGATTTGGTCTTCTTCCCCATTTTTCTGCTATCCCTTTCTTCCCTCCATCCTGAGATTCAAAAGTGTATACCGGAAATTTTCTCCTTGAAAATTGAAGAAACATTGTGATCGAGAGTGACCAAATGTTATAAATACAGGGCCAAACCCCCTCATACGGACCACTTTTCATGAGTTATTCCCAAAATCACATCTCATTAATTCCCTTAAACCGCCTCACTTCCCCCTATTGCATAGTCATTCTGGTCAATTATTCCTTGATCTATGATTTATCGACCTGCGAAACTAGAGATTCAGAGTTCTTAATCTGTTGGGAACATATTTCCCTGTGGATTCCCCAATTTGTTGACACTTAAAAAACGCAATGTTGGGTACCATGCTCGCAAATGATTTCCAATCCTTATTACTTAATTATATTAATAATAAACTAGTAGGTCGGACCCCTTGTTTTACTTATGGCACATGATGGGGAAGAAACACTTATTTTTTGTTTTGATTGTGAAACAGTTTTCCACAACTCATTTTCTTCAAATCATGGTTAAAATGATTATTGTAATATGTTGAGAGCAAGGTGATTAAAACAAGGAATAATATGGTCTTGATTATCTCTCATGAAATATGATTATGCTTCCTTGTGGATGAAAGAAATACACTCCAGTTTTAATTTTGATATTGTATATTGTCCATAGCAAAGATTGAGTGATCACCTCAACCCTTGACACTATTGTTATGCGCATTGGTTGAGTTTCAATTTGGTTGTGTTCCTAGCAAGTTGTCATATGAGAAAAATTGATAGTGGCAAGGGGTGGCGCACTTTGGACTATCACGGACTTTGCAAATTGTAATATGGAAAGTTTGGATATTTGGTTGTATTGATGGTTTGGAATGTTAATGGTATGGTGAGTTGGCTAGTGGGCTTGGCTCGTACTAAGATATGAATGAAGATATGAAGGAAGAAGCGAAGTCGAGCAAATGCACGTCACTCAAACTCGCCTCGAGCCCACCACCCTAGTCATTCTTGCATTTTTTCTTTGTTAGTTATTGCTTCTTCGCCTTGCCCGGTCGTGGAGTATACAACCTTGGTTTTTCTCCTTACGCAATCTTTTACAGGTATGGGGTTTTCTTACTTTTCCATCCATGAAATTTTCTTTGCCCTTAAATCAAATGTTGGCTCTGGTTTCTCATGGTATGTGTAAATCGCAAGTTGTCATGATGTTTTTTGGAACTATATATTTATGGATGCATCATTGGTTTCCTATGGTGGTTGTTCTGATATTGTTGGCATTAAATAAAAATGGTCGTGGTGTCTTTGATGTGTGTAACAACTCACAAATATTTCTTGAGTGAAAGCTGTGGTTGAACTTTCCTTGCCTATGGTTATGTATTGTGGTTTTGGATCCCTTGTTGAAATGGGTTATATCAGCCTTACCTTTGGGTTTTTTGGATACCCCACCTATATATTGACATTTATGGTCTCTGTGGTAGTATACTCGTGCCTAATTTTGACCCCGTGAATGTTTAAGTGGAATTTTTTGAAGGACTAAAACCTTCAGTGCCTTCTCCTAGCCAAACCCTCAGTTGTTATCCTGCCTTCTTATGACCTCACTGTCATTGTTGTGTGGTGAACCTTATGCAAATATGAGGGCATTGCTTACCCAGAATTTGGTGGGAGAACTATTCATGTTATATTGGTTTGGGCACTCGTTTTATTTGGTCACTTGTTATGTTATGTTGAAGGAAGTGTTGGATTCACTTGTTCTTTGGAAGTTAGAGTTTGTCATACGAATCTAATGCAGTTGATAGGATTGTTGCAAATTATTGTTATATTATCCATGATCGATTATAATAAGGCACTTGTGGAATGAGTTTTTTTTGCTACGCAAAGTCCAAACCCTCTGTTTAAATTTCCTCTATGTCTCTACCCTTACTTTCATTGACATATCTTGAACCCTACACATTACAGTGAAAGCATTGCTTACTCCAGTTCGATTTGATGAGAGAATTGTTCTTTCTCAGTTACTTGGGCACGAGTTTAGTTGGTCCGTTGCTTGGCAATTGTGGAAAGGAGTCTGTCTTCACCTATTCATTGAAAATTACAGTTGTTGAAGCTTGTGTTTCTGATAAGAAATGTTATTTTTTGGTTAAATAGTTATGTTTATTGTTAAAAAAAAAAAAGCACTTGTGTTCGAAATGTCTGAGGCTTGAATCGTGTAATACTTCCCAGAATGAAATTATAATAAGTTGCATTGAACGATGGTTTGATTTAGTGATGGATATGAGTTTGTTTGGGAGCATTGTGTGTGACCCTATGGGATTTAAAGGATCATTACTGGGGTTGATGTTATGAATCGTGGCTCAAATACTATTGTTGTATTCTTGTAGTGATTATGACGTTGTTTGTCATTTATGTTATATAATGATAATGTTGTTATAATGGTTACTGTGGTTAAATATTTCTTGGCATATCAAATAGTTCACTGTGTAAAATAATTCAGAGGTTAGTGGGCAATTTTGTTAAAGAAGGCATCAATTTGAATTATTTTTTTGGAAATAGAATATTGTTTAAACTTTGAAAATTTGGACAGAGATATATTTTGATTGCATTAGAGGTAGCATGTTTGATTTATTTTCATTTGAACAGTATTCATAAAGCTTCCCTATCATTCTACCATTTTTCGCTAATTACATTCCCTCCACAATTCCCATTTCACTTATTTCATCCATGTTCTGTGATATAAATTTTAAAAGAAAAAGTCGGTGTGGAAGAGGAAGAAAGATAACATAGCAAGGGTTGATGACTAATATTCTTGATATTTTTATACACGGATCATTGTTTGGTTAATTGTTGAACAATATTTGTATATTGATCCCCCATCATTCTACCATTTTTCGCTAATTACACTCCCTCCATATTTCCCATGAACCTTATCATTCCCTGTTCACATGGAAATTAATGAATGATGTGTTATGGATGGATTTGCATGTATCTCGTGTCAATTTTGGAGCCAACTTTTGATTCATGTAAGAAAAGTGTCATGTATGGTTTATTAAGAGCTTCATTACTGACAAATTGTTTTTATAGGATGATCTTTTTTAGTAGAGGAAGCAATGGTCTAAATAATAGAGGCAGGGGAAATTGGAACCGAGGCCATAGGAGGCCTACATTTTCTATCCATTTTGACGTTGACCCGCAAGAATTGAACCAGTTGTTCCAAGATGGGTTCTTTAATTTGGTTTTCCATGGGATAATGCACCCTCAACTAGAAATACCCCCTTTCTAGCCTCCTCGGTATATTTTCGGCATTCTCGTTCCACATGTGTCTTTCCAACCCGAAGTCCCCGCAAATGATGATTGGAAAGATATTTCCAACTAGCCTATCTCTCACCATTGTGGTTGGCCCACTATGTCATTACCTTTACCACCACCTTTTAATCCCAATGACCAAATTTCTCTTGTTGTTTCACCAGTTCAGTCTTCACATGCAAGTAAGAGATTGAAAATTGATATTCCCCAACCTATGCAAGACAAAGGAAAAGAAGTTTCCTCCCCTTCTTCTTCCTCCGATGATTCCTCTAAATCTGTGTCTTCTCGCCTTCATTTAAAGGATGTGTGCTCCCATGTGATCAACAAGATACAACCCCAAGGGTCCAATCAACCATGGGCTACTTCAGAAAAGCCTAAGGGAAACAATAGTGAGAAAAGGAAGATTACCTCAAAAAGTGGAAAATATAATTTTTAAATTATGTTTTATGTGATTGAATTGATGAGGACATTTTTTTAATGGTTTTCAACATATTTTGGACAGGAAGCCCTATTTTTGATATTTTGTGGATAATGTGGATATATATTCTTTTTGGATATGATATAAATTATTGTTGATATTTAAATATCCAGTTTAAAATATATTCAAGGGAGTTATAAGGGTGGCATATGGTCAAACTGATTATCTTTTGTGTGTTATATTTCATGAATTAAAAGGAAGAAATGACGGGAGTCACAAGGGGTCCCACCTACCTAGTTATTATTAATTAAGACCCTTAACTATATTATTATTATTTATTTATCCTAAACTAATTAGCTAAGTTAAATCAACGTAACTAAAGAAAGTAGTTGAACTACTTCAACTTATTGGGAAAGGATAAAAGCTCAATGAGAAGAAGAGACAAGGGGGAATAGAAGGAGAAAAAAAGACTAAGGTTTGCTCATTAGTTACATGAGACAGTTTCAATTTTCATTCATTTCTAAGTTTATTCAAAATACTAATTCTCTTGATGACAACAGGGTCTTATTGCAGACACTAAGGTTCAAGACTAAACCACACTTTCAGACACTTGTTTTAGAGGTGTTGATCCATCCTTGATAGTCTTTGTATTCTTGTATGTTTGTGAATTAATTTTCATGGATGATAAAGGATATCTTGCATAATCAAAATGGCAACAGTTTGTGGCAAGCTGATCCAAATTATTATTTTTAATTTTACTTTATTGTTAGAGTCTTTTGTATGGTGTTCATCGGGGAACTCTAAATCAGACTTTGGTCCATACCCTCTCAGGGTTTTTGTAAAGAGAAAAACACTTTTGGTATATCAAAATGAAATAAAATCAGATTGATATTCTGTCTCATACATGTGTTTACATGACTTGGTTACTTTTTTTATTTTGATCTCCATGTTTACTTTATCGTAAAATATGTGTACATTCCAGTAGCTTTTATAAATTTTATTTTGTATTTCAACATATTTAAATTATTAAATCATCCTTAGTCCTTGTAATTAATACTTGCGGATTGAGTGAATATTTTGAAGCTATAAACCCCGGGTGACCTTCCCATCTATCTTGTCCTAGCTAGAAAGATCTGAAAATGATTGAGTAAGGTAATCCATACCTTTTCCTCAACATTTATTTGGCGATCATACTGGGGAAATAAATAAAAAAAACTCATTATCTTTATTTCACTAGTTTCTTGTATTTTTGTATTTACTGCTTATATGCTTTTCTTTTTATAAGTTTTTATTTTTTATTTTTTCTTTTTTCATGACTTTATCGAGTCCTATCTTTCATGATCATATATAAATATAATTTGAGCTCATTGTCAATGGTTAGTTGTCCACTTTTTGAGGGTAACTTATGGGAATCTTCTCAAAACCACATTGTTGATTTCCTTAGCTTTTGTCAATCTATTGGGGTTTATGATATACATACTTCTTCATATATTTTTCCACTTTCCTGGGAGAATCAATTTTTGTAAAGTTTCTTATCGACTTTCCTCCTCGGCCTAGCTTTCATCACTTTGAATTTCTACCTGAAAGCATCCCTGACCCTCCTCGATGTGACTTTTGCTATGGTACTCATGAAAAAATAACCTCTGGATTGTTCTTAAAGGGTAAAAAAGAATATCACACAAATCACTCTCTCTTCATGATGATTCTGCAGGAAGACAATCATACATCTCGTAGTGCTATATTCACAGAGGATTGTAAGGATTATTGTCCCAATATGCCTACTAATCCTACTTCTGACAATGTTTTATTTGATGCCTTCCCCTTTAATAATGAAAATTTTGAAATATATCCTACTCAAAATCAACTTGTGTCTTACGAAGTACTCTTCATGGATGAATCTGACATGGAGGATTCTCTTGATTTTAATAGCACTATCCATCATATTTCTAGTGACTATTCTGAAGAACATGAAAGAGGGGATTCAAGCGGCCATATAGGTTCATATGTTGTCTCTTCTTCTGAAAATTCCCATAAGAATAATCAAGAATTTACATTGCATAATTCCTTCACAAACCCATTGTTTCAGTTCAAATAGATTGATGAATTCAATGATGATATACATATCTCCCTTGCATGCATGATTTCTTTTGATAATGATAAATTTAAGGGGATTCCTATGCATTTAAATCCTTTATTTTCTCCCTTGGTGCATGGTAGTTCTTTTCCTGATCAGGGGATCATAAATGATGACCATATAATGCTTATAGATCCCATTAACTCCATCCTCTTCATCAAAACTTCTAACCATGATTCTAATGTTATTGATCGTGCATATGTTTCCAGTATCAAGCCAAAATCCCGTCTAGTTGGTTGGCAGGTCCTGCAATATGGTAATCACTTTTTCTGGATCTTGATAGGCCCACTACCCTTGCTACATGCATTTGTTGGTTCGCAGGGTGATAGACACTCTTTATGCATCATCTTTCAATTCATTAATAATCCATGTAAAATAGATGACGCATTTCTCTATGCAAAATGTCATCCTACCTGACTCCAAGAATGTTTTTTCGTTCCTTTGTACATAAATAATAAATTGGGTTTTTATTTTATTTAGTTTGTCTTTCTCTTTTTCTATTCTATTTATATTGTATGATATTTTGTCGAAATAAATTTTGGATCAATTTTTCCACAACAGTGTCATTCTTTAAGTATTTTTGGTCAATAACAATAATGTTTACATAGTTGTCATGATGTCTTCCTTCTAGACAACACTAAGAATGCTTTTTTCTTTCATTACTACTGTTAGATAGATGATTTGGTATTCTTCCCCATTTTTCTGCTATCCCTTTCTTCCCTCCATCCTGAGATTCAAAAGAGCATACCAAAAATTTTCTCCTTGAAAATTGAAGAAACACTATGATCGAGATTGACCAAATGTTATGCATACAGGGCCAAACCCCCTCATACGTACCACTTATCATGAGTTATTCCCAAATCTCGTCTCATTAATTCTCTTAAACCGCCTCACTTCTCCCTGTTGCATAGTCATTCTAGTCAATGATTCCTTGATCTATGATTTATTGACCTGCGAAACCAGAGATTATGAGTTCTTAATATGTTAGGAACAGATTTCCCTGTGGATTTACATGTGACCTCGATTTATGACCATAGGCTAATCAATCAGCATTAAGTCTTTGTTGTTATGATTTTCCACAGTCAATATTGTATAAAATGGATGGTTGGATCTCTTCCTATCACCCACTACATGAAACAGTTCTTTATCAAAACTCAATCCAACAATTTTTTTTTAGCATCTCTATGATCCAATGATTAGGATTGGACCTCCAACTTTGACCAATGCTTAGTTTTTTAGACTCTTCTGTTCAGAGTGTCTCTAAATCAAAATCTCTGATGGTCGGAGTTTATAGAATTCTACGCACTTACACTAATGCGAAACCTCCACATTTCTACTCTAGAATATTCAATCTAGGTCACTCTGAATCGATCTCTACCATTGATATGGGTCAATATTCATCCAAAGTTTTTGGACTCTGATGAAATTCCTCTTTTGTCGGACCTCGAACATTTGAACGATATCCATCGTCGATCGTTCAAGATCAACGATCACCACTCAACTTTTGCTTCCACTGCGCCATGCCTTCTTCAGATGAATTTCACATGTCTGACACATGTCACCTTCATAATCGTATATCCAACTTCCGCATGTCTAATTTACAGTCATTGATTCCGACTCGCCACGTGTCTCTGCAAAATACCACGTGTCCTTTTTAGATCCTCAATTTAAATCTTTTTGAATGGATCTCAGCCAATGGTCGGTGTCGCACTTAACTGTTGCTACTGATCACCTGGAAAAAATTTGGAATGTCTATCAAAGTTCCTCTTACATCAATTTAGATTGTTAGTCGGACTTCTTTTCATCGGAGTATCCTTTCAACTTTGAATAACTAACTCTGAAAGACTTTCACCATGAACTCAGAATTGCTTCTTGTCGTTGATCTGGATAGATCTTTGTCTGAGATCTAATCTTTTTCGTTCATTCTTAGCCCATGAATGGAAGGTATGGGCATATAATTGATGGTCACGATTGACTGTTGATCTCGATTGAATGACCATTGTTTATCCTCACCTATAAATGAACTTAAACTCTATTTTCCCTACTCACAGAATGAAATTCAATCTTTGGTTCATCCTCAACTTTAGAGGGTTCAATTGTCAACTTGGTCTCGATTCGCCTTGCAAAAAGACTTGAATTTGATCTCTTCTCTTCCACGACCTCGATCAATTAAACTTCTACTGATCTATTATCACCTTTAGGGAATAGAGTTCTTCGATGATCGATGATATCTTAGGATCTGTCTTCTCTAATAAGAGTATTTAACCATGCTAGATCTGGAACCCGCACACACAATTTAGGAAGGGAATTATTATGCTTAATGACCACATCGGTGGCAACTTTAATTCAATCTCAACACAATACACAGGGAAAAAAAAATACACACAATGAACATATGACTAATACACCAATTCATTTGACCACTCAAATAGAGTCATCTCCATTACTCCGATATACACATACTATACATAGGGTTTTACATAAGGCCTATCTATCATCTCAGGCCTGATTTACATTCAATTGGCCCTAAATGGCTCTTTCTCTCACACTACCTCTCTTTGTCTTGAATTATTTTCTGGATGGCCAATTCCTATACGCCTTTATGCTTACAACATTTAAACAAAATAATATGAAACCATAATTTGTTTCAGATTATGAAAACTCTCACACAAATCCCTAGGATCCTTTAGATTCTCAATATTTTCAACAAGAAATCCTATGATCTCTATAGATCCACACAATCCTTATGAGATATAAATCTCAACCTAAGTCCTCACAACTCTCAAGAACAAATTCAATTACATATATTCCAAACCAACTAATTCAATCTTCTAGAATTCCAATAAAACATAGGAATTTACATTTAATTAAGAATTAGGGAACCCACTCCCTTAATAAAAAAAATACACCCTAGGCCTATTCAAATGTGCTTAATTTTGGAGGAAAAATGCTCCTGCATCACTTATGGGGTGATCCGTGAACCTTTTTCATATCTAAGGGTTTATATAATCCTTCTGCCCAAGAGTTTTAAATTATCTTGGTTACACAAGGAGTTGGTAAGGGTGGAGGATTTGGGTATTTCTTTCTTTGAGTATGAACCATATGAAGTCACCAGATAAAAATTTATAGAAATATTATAAAAATTCAAAAGGGAACTTTCCTCAAGGGATTCACCAGGAAATCTAGAGGTAAAGACTTTGGGATAGACTTTCCAAGTGTTATTATGGGATCAGAAAGGATTCAAAATCCTCCTCAGCAATGACGCAAAAAATGTTATCGCATAGTTTGTAGTTTGGGAAAATCTCAACCCAATAAACAAGTGTGTGACAAAACTGGGGACACCTATCACTGTCACCTCAATAGATATCCCCCTCATTTTAGTGATGAAGAAGTCCAACACATGGGAGGCTTATTGGGTGACCCTATGGGGATTGCAAGGGAGAAACTGAGAATAATGGAACACCCCTATAGGTCATAATGGAAGGTTCTAGGGGCTTAATGGAGGATGATTATCAATCAAGGAAAAGTTTTCAATGAATAATATATGCAAGACAAACGTTAGACAACAAAAACCAAGACAAAATATGATGAAATGAGCCCTAGAATAAGAGGGAAACAACAAGTTATGCTCTTTGTCCCAAAATTGCAACAATAAACAACTATATATCAGAAAATAAAAATTTATAGCAACTGAAAATTAAAACATCAAAATCAAGTACGTGATATTGGAAATAAATCTTGTAAATAGTACACAATGTTCCAATTTTTAAACCAAGACTTTGATGACAAATGAGGGTTGTAAGAAAGTATTATCAACAGAAAATTATGAAATCCCTATGTCTGTAGAAAACATTTTATACAACAACTTTTAACCAACAAAATAAGCAAGCAAGCCACCCAATCAATAGCCCTTGACAAGTAGATCAAATTTCACTGCTTACATGCAAATTTCAACGGTCAAAAGTGATGGAAACTTGTTGAAAAGAGAGAGTTTATTGAATCCCTAATGGTTGTAGCTTAATATCTATTACAAAAAACTAACCACTTGGCCAATAAATACACACTTAGAGCATAATATATCCTAAAGCATGTAAATATCAAACCATCAACTTTCATGTTTACCAATGCAATAATTAACAATCTCCAATGCAAAGATTAGTGCCTTGTTATTGGGTGAATGGAGTTTCTTCCTTGGAAGGAAATTTAAACAAAGAGGAAGAAAAAATCCTAGTTGAGATTTAAACCCTTAAAAAACCCAACAACACTTCTTCCAAATCATTTAGCTTAAAAATCCAAGATGAACTAGGCTTTAAAGTTTCTCTAGGGGTCTAAACCCTCTTACTTCCTAGAGAAATAAACCCTAGCTAAGCCTTGCAACAATCGTGTAAATCCTCTTACTTCTTGTTGCAATCCTTATAACACTTCAATAGAAAAGATAAATTAAACCTTGGTGGAGGGTATAATCCCTTTTAGTCATCCTAGGGTTTAAGATATATTTCTTGAATTTTAACAAGCAAAATGACAACAAATTGCAAAAATTGCTCACCAAGATTCAAGAGATAGTATGCAAAAAAACCCTTACTACCAAGATTTATCCACAAATTTCTAAAGAAACACCATCAAGAGAAATTTCTAGCCATTATTTCTCCAAACAACAAGTATTTAATTCATTTGCACAAGAGAAGAGAGATATCAAATTGTCCGAAGAGGCTGAAATTTCAGTCCAAGAGTATTTTTCCAAGTGACAAGTTATGATTTGTGACAAATGACTTTCCTCGTATTTATATGAGGAAAACCCAAGTCATATTTGTCCACTTTACAATTAAATCCATGATTTTAGGCCTAAAATCTAAGTTATAGTGCTTAATTAGAAAATTGTTTTGTGTTTTTGCCCACATAGGCTACAAAATGACCAAAAATAACAAAATGATGGGAGATTAACCCATAAAAATCTCCTCCAATGTGGCATGTGTGATGGAAAATCCTCCAAAGTATAGGACATCATGCTAGAAGTGTGCCACACCATACCCAAATCAAGCAATAGAGTGGGGCTTCAAGCTCACAACACCACCAAGTGCATCTAAATGGTAAAACGTCACCTCAAAGTATGACATCATTCTCCAAGAAGAGGACATTTGGGCATAGGATGGTGACGTCACCCATTATTCATGTCTTTGGGCAATGTCCAAGTGCTAGAGACTTCATCTCAAGTGGAATGTTCATCATTCAAGGCCTCCAATTAGTGGGGCATTGCATACATCCAATGGGATTTTAAGCCCCTATGAAGGTCCAAGTGGATTAGTCCCTCCATGAATGTCTTCCACGGGGAAAGATCCTAAAAAGACAACCAAATACACCCTCAAAGGGTCCACAAGTCACATGTATCATGCCAAGTAAGCCACATTTAATAAAAGAACTACCCAAACATGTGCATCAAATCCCCCCTTTTCAAACTAAACAAATGCTCAAAGACCTTGTAAACTTTTCCAAATTTAGGTATGGGAGAGTTGTCATGGTGCCCTATTGGGTAGGCCAATCCCCAAGTCAAGGAACATTTCCAAAGAAGACCCTCTCTAGGCCATGTAGTGAATATGAGGTGGATGGGGGTAATAATTTTGGGAATGAGGTTCCTGACATATCAAGGGCTCATATTGTCTCATTTATGGGTGCCTTTGTGAAGGGTGTGCTTCATCCCTTAGTTTAAAATGCAACATTTTTCCAATCCCTTTATTTTCCTTTCATTTTTTATGGTTTGAACATTGAGTGCTATGTGCTAGGAAATAAAAGTAGAACTACAATGGGACTTGAAGTTAGAATACATTGAGTTCCATATGCATTGGAAATTAAAAGACACTACAATGCATCCCCCCATCAAGCGATACATTTTTTTTCATTTTTATTTTAAAGGTCCTTCATTTTTATGGAGAAGTGTTTCATTGCTCTTAGGACCTTATGACAAGCATCTCAAAGGCTTATTTATGGATTTTTAATTTTTCTAACTACAACACCTCTGGACCTTTAGCCCCTTCTTCCCATGAAATAAGGTATAAACCCTTCTTGGGGTTAGTGAACCCAATAACCCAAAATATGAGAAAATACAAGGGAAGAGGTGTGAAAAGTGGTAAGTATGAGTGAGAATGGTACGATGACCCTTCAAGGAGACCCCCCAGTAGAAACCCTTTTCCCAAGGGTGACCCACTTACTAGGAAACCATGTCAACCACCAAGGTGAAATAAGGAAAAAGGAATAATTTCCAAGAAAACACTCCATAATCAAGAAAGGACCATTTACAACATGATCAAATGCTTCAACTACTAAAGTGACACTTACCATGATACCATACTTGTTACCTCATGAATCAAGACTTGTTGTCATTTCTAGGCCAGGTTGGTGTGGTAGACACTGTTATGATATTGGTGATGAATGGTGATGTGGTGGAGAGGAGGGGCTTTGTCATCTCAATGTGGGATCAACTGGTCATTTGGCTCTCGACACTCCATATCTACTACCCGCGGGCCTCGAGACATCATCTCCTTAGTTACCGCTAGGATGGGGGCGGGGGGAGTAATCGTTTCTATTTTTATATTTGTTTCCACCAAAACTAAGCTCAAAGATTTCCAAGGTTTAGACTATGATATATATCTTACTCTCACATTTACAAATATAAAATATTATTTTATGCACTAACTTATTTAAATGGAAAGTAACTCTGCAAGGCTATATAAAATTGTTTGAATAAAATTCAACACTTATCATTTAACATGGATTTTTCTTTTCCAAAAGTAATAAAAAATATTATGTCGAACTGAAATTCAAATATGAGCTAATGAAATATGTGAGATTGGTAAAGAAAATATTAAACTTGAAGTTTTAAAACGATTAACAAATCATACAACTATCGTTTTGAAATTTTACCCACATACAAATTTAATAATAAAATTATAAATTAAAATAATTGTATTGAAATACAAGAGATTTTTTTTAAATAAATTTAATAAGTTAAGTTTTTTATCACCTTCCAAAATTTTTTTTTTTTTTTTGGGAAAGTTAACTCTTAGAATCTTACAACAAATAAAGTAATTTGAAAAAGTCAAATTTATTACCTGACCTTTTACTTCATAAATGGAAGATATTTTTCATGGCATATTAATAATCAAGTCACATGCAAGAATTGAACCCTAATAATAAATAAATAAATAAAAAATAATTTTTATTTATTTTTCTCTCAACCACTAGACGCTTTCTCTCTATATAAAACGATGAATGACATAATAATTTTCATATGTTTTATAGAAAATGTTATATTAATTTTATAGTTTTATCATATTTGATAATAACTTATAACTTATTATTATTATTATTATTATTATTATTTTGTAATTGGTGGAATCGACAATTGGGCCAGTCTCATACTCGTGTGACACAAGGTCGATTCTGACCGCTACCACTATAACCTCCATGTGCCATACACATGTCCCTTCTGTAGGAATGGGTAAATAAGGGGGATTTGAACTCAGAACCTCATCGAACATAACACTTCATATCATGACACTTGCCAATTGAGTTTCCCCCTGGGGGTTAATAACTTATAAATTATTTTTTTCCCCAGAAAAAAAAGCGTAAATTTTATTCATCCGAAAGGAATACAATTCACATTTTGTAGGTGCTAGTAGCACAAGCATCCAAGGAGTTGGATGAAATTTTAACGCAATCATCTAAAAACCAGATTGTATCTTGGGACTACTATGAGCCAAAAAGAAAACAACTTGCGCATGATATTGTGCCATATATTTTTGACAAAAATAATTACAAAGACCCAATAGTTGGAAAAAACTAGATATTGGCAACACTGATCTTATAAAGGTGTCAAAAAGGATGTTGCAGAGAATATTAGAGGTGGGAAAAAAAGTAAAGAGGGTGAAAAGGGTGACACTAGATGCTATTTCTCTTGAAAAAAATGTAGTTTTACACGTCTTGTAATAATTTTAATAACAACATGTTGGGAGCCTCACAATATTTTCAATTCCTAAAGCACCAAATCATAAATTTTATAGTTGCCTCTACTTAAACATTTGAACGTTGCTACTTGAAAGATGAATCTTGGGCTATATAAGGTTTTTATTTTTCCTAGTTCTCGTTTTCATGCTTCGTTCATGACTGAAAGCATGAACGAAGCATTGAAACTTGTGAATTTATTGCATTTGATTTTAAGGCTTATTTTCCTAAGAAAACTAATGATCATACAAACCTTTTTAAGAATGATTTTTTTCTTTAAGGCCTATCTCATGTCAATAAAATGGTTGGTTTAATTGCTCGTGGTTATAAGGTCTACTTTGGACATTTGAATGCTATATCGAGAATTGATTAATGTTAGACTATGATTTTGTTCCATGCATCATTCTTGGTAAATCCTTATATGTTTGTTATGTGTGATTTGTCAAACACCTCTCTTCTTGACCTTATAATGAGTAATTCCACCCTTTACACATGATGATACTTAAACGCATGCGGTCGTATTTTGTACTCTACTGGTAGTGGAAATTTTATGACGACATGTCCATTATTTTGATTTAAGTCTTGAGCTTTGTTCTGTACCCTCAACGATTCATTACACCACAATGCCCGATTCTCTTATGAAACCCCTTATGCCTTCATTTAATTCACATGAGGGTTTTTTTTCTTTGCTTTTGTCCATGGTTCTTCCTATTCTGTGAAACCCTATTTACAGTGGCTTATGTTGCCCCCGTGACTGTTTGTCTCAATCCACATGGCCCTTGTTGTCTGCATCGAACCAAATGGCTTGCAAACCCTGCTCTTGTATGACGACGCAAGGGAAGACCTTAAGGGTCAAGGCTGGCTCGAATTTCTTGAGATATTTCAAGGTTTTAACTTGCAAACACCCCAGGAGTTTTCCCTCTCTTTTGATGGTTGTCGAGCCAAAATAGGATATATTCAAATCGAAGTCACCGAGGAGTTTTTAAGCAAGGCGACAAGTCTTCCACTTAGCAGGCATAAATGGTTTAAAAATTTCATGGTAGAGGAGGTGTCGTGGAGCCTGTTCTTTACCTCTAGGAAAATCAAGTGTTGTGATAAAGGTATGCCTGTATCTCTGTTGAAAACTAGGTGGCATGGTTTATTGGCAATATTGAGACAATTCGTTAGATGTGAGGGTCACTTTGGCCTTGTTTTTCTGTATCACATAAGGTCGTTGATGAACTTTATCGGTTTCCAGTTGAATATGCCTTTTTATTTATTGAGAAGTCTATATAAGATGGCCAAGAGGTTTAAGAGACAGCGTTTAAATTCTAGTCTATTTCATCATGGGTTGATAAGGATTTTTTTAGTCCATCAATTAAAATTTCAAGGGGATGATTGGGACACTTTCCTAATTCGAAATGGTTTTGTTACACCCAGTCCCGTAGAGGTTGATAAGCCCATGTTGGAAGAAAACTCAATCCCTTCCATTGACAGAACATCCTCCTCATCTAAAAAACCATGTCATAGGGCTGTGCTCGATGAGCCTATGCCCAAGAAACCAGATGCTAAACTAGCAGCCTTTGAATTTCATGACCATGAGCAATACGCTTTCCCTGACACCTCTGCAAAAAACGCAAACAGGCCCTCACGCAAACTGTCTAAAAATGACTTGGATGTAGGGTTTAAAAACAAAAGGGCAGGGAGATTAATTTCCAGAAGCCTATGAAATAAATCAAAGTCTCATATGAGTTCAATCAAAGCGATCGTGGTCCATGAGAGCTCTGATTTTGAGATCGAGAAATTCTTGGCAAAGGAAGACCCGAGTTACCTCAAACCAGATCTCACCCAAGCCTACGATTTCATAGACAATCTACCACCGTGCTTGAAGCATAGAAAAGTTTTTCTTGGGATTAAATTCGGTAAAATACCCACAGACAATAGTGGTAGCATTCCAATGCACAACCATGGATATCCTCAAGCAGTTGTTCCAAATCCACGGTGTGAGGTTTGTTTGTTTTGGATCAATAAATATTACACACATGTACCTTCCCTTCAACGGCAGATCAAAACCCTCTCCACTTAGATCAACTCATTAACGATTGAAAATCACAGACTTAAGTTCAACGCTCAAAGGTAAGGGAAGCGTTTGAAAAGATCTGGAAACGTAATAATAAAGAATGCTGAGAGTGTTACAACAGTAGTTAACTCTGAGATCTTGTGAGTCAAATTTAGCATGCAATTATGAGGTAAAGATTTGTTTAATTTTCTTAGTTTTGTTTTTATTTCATTTTTTCTATTAATATATATTTAATTAGATTTTTGTTGTTTGAAATAAAACTAGCGACATAATCAGTTGATTCTGTAGCCAGTTCATTCTCATTCGAAATTTTGGAAATTATTGGTTAAAATAATATCAAAACTCCTGTATTTTCATTTTTCCTTTCAGGATATCGTATAGTTGGTGGTGATCTGATGATATGGGTCATTTCTGAGTTTATTATCCATTTCGTTGGCTCATCTTTTGTAGACAAAAACAAGCTTTTTATAGTTTTGAGAGATACCGTATGATATGGAGTGGTTATATTACCCTCTTTTTTGTAATTAGCAAATCATTTTTTAGATTTAATCTTATCCCACAAGATAAGATGTTTAGCTTCTCTGAACTCTTTAAATATTAGAGATTTTCGTAATGAAGGCATCCTCACCTAGGGCAGAATATGGACGTTTGATTTACAAACTTTAATAGAACAATAATACACATTTTGGCTTTAGCTTCTTGTGGATGGTGTCTTCATTTAAGTTTTGTTTATATTGGTATGATAATAAGTTTTGATAGCTTTAGTCTTCATCATTTATTATGTTATTGGGATAATTCTTTTATAAATGTTGTCCATAACTATTGCTTCAGATATTAATCATGTGATCACCTATTCAGTTTTGATTACAGGATTTCTCCTTTAATTTTCATTGAAAGATTAAATGCAAGCATGTTCGCTAACGGATTTCTCTTAATGCAATTACTTGAAATCATGAGATCAGAGTGACTATTGGTATCATTCCTTCTATTATTTAAATTTAACTGCCAACATAATTATTCTGCATTTATTCAGAACAGACTTAAGGTTCCCTACAAGTTTTTCTCCTGGACAAGGTGGTTAAATGCTTTCTGATCGCACAAATATTTGGATGTATATCATTAGTTCATTAACAGGTTAGTTTAATTTCATTTTTTTGTTATTTGTTTATCACTGAAATTTGAATGTAAAGTTTGGCTTTTGACTAGCTATACGTTTATGTTTCATAACATTTTCTTCCATTAGTTTAAGACTTATAAAAGAAAAATCAAAAAATATTTTTATGTGTTTTCTTTATCTATTTCTTCAGAGCAATCATTTTCACATTGCTTTTAGTAAGTTTAGATTAAAACTTGCAGCCTATAAATAATGTATATAAATGAAAGTTATCTATCTTTGGCTTAAATACGCCTATTACAAGTCACATCAGAGCATATATATATATATATATATATATATATATATATATATATATATATATATATATATATATATATATATATATATATATATATATATATATATATATATATA